>JARDXD010000998.1:0-22622 GCA_029218145.1 Aphanocladium album
CAGTCGCCTGATCAGTGTCCTGCCCGTGAGCTGGAAGGTAGGCTAGAAAGGGCGAGCGGGCGCTAGGACGGGGATGGTCCATCAGCACCTTAGCACTGTCAGCGCTGCATTTCTGGATTTTACAGTGGCTGATGGCGCTACGGCTGCTGAAGAGCTGTGGGAGCCTTGGTACATACCTGCCAGCTGGCTCATGTGCTGCAGGGCCCTGGACCGACGCTAATAACGGGGGGACTGCCCAAAAGGCAACCACTGTATTTGGACAGTGCAAGTCCACATCAGCTTTGCTGCACTACGCACTGTGCCCCCTCTACCCAGGTACTTGCCGCCACGACATCTCGCCCGGACAGGGGGGTAGATCATTGCCTGTCCCCCCCTATGTTCGCGGCGGCGTGCTGCACAATATGCTGTGGCGTCTAATATCGCTCGTGTCCACCAGACAGGTACCATGTACACAGTGTCCGCGGTCGAATCCACCCACCCACCCATTCTGGGCCATCCACCCTGTCTGCTTGCTGGTACCTGGCAGCCTGTAAACCTGAGACGACGAGCTCCAGTTCGGGGAGCCTCCTTGCTGTTTCCCCTCCACCTTCTCACACCTCTCCGTCCAGTTGCAGCTGCGGGTGCCGTCAGCAGCAAAGCACCTATCCGTTGCTGGCATTTGCTGCATCCTTCATCAGAGGTCCAAGATGGAGAGCAATCGGATTCAAGGTTAGACTTTACGACAAGGTCATTTCCTCTGGCCATTGAAGTAGGTTGTCCGCCAGGTTCTGCCTGCTATGGTCGATCGTGTTTCTTGCGACGGCAACGCAAAATGCAGTCATGACTGCCATCATCACCATTATCCTTTACAGCTGCTGCAACATCTCGAGCCCCTCTGTCATCCTCGTAGTTGCATCGCCAAAGGATCGACATGCGTCGGAGACTTGGTCAGACGCAGCCCGCCGGCGGCCTTGACATTCAAACACCTCGTACGCCATTCCAAACCGCGCTCCCTCTATGCTTTACCCAAGCACGCAGCTCGACATCTTGTTCCAGTTATACGTATCACACACATCGCCCAGGATCACAGCGCTCGTCGCACAGTGCCGACCTTTTCGTTTCTGCAATAGTTTTCCATCGTCTGCACCGTGGCACCGCACCCTAAAAGAGGCCCGTGGTGGAGCCATTTCTCCCCGTTGGCAGGTCGCATCGTCCCTGACCAGCGTGGGCCTGGCTAGCTGGGGGCCCTGCGCCTTGGGCTTTGGCCATTCGCTAGTGCCAGTGCTTTGGAACAATGGCTCTGGAGTGTGTGGGGGCATGGGCTCCAGAATGCGAACTAGACACACAGCATTTTGGCGCTGCGCTGGGATTGGGATGGGATATCTGCTCGCTGTCAGCCCGATTCCAGCTTCGCCGAGGTATTGCTACGCTCTACCTGCGCCGTTTCGATGATGAAGAAACTGGCAGGAGTACGCTCTTCTTCTTCTCCTTCTTCTTCTTCATCGGCGAAGCCGGGGGCCAAGCCGCGGTGAAGAAACCTGCGGTACAGGAGTTGGTGCAACATTGCTCAGATTTACACACTGATCTTGCAAGAACGCCGCTACCCATCCAGTAGAAACAGCCTCGCGGAGTGTACCAGCCACTTCCGACACACCGGATGGTCAGTCAGCTTCCGTCGCAGTTCTGCCATCATCCAACACAGACACCACTGCGGCCGGAAGCTGCATGCAATGGCTTCGGACAAGCTGGCTTTGCCATTTGTTTGCCAGCATCTCGGTGCTGCCATGAACTGGAGCCCGGATCTACCTTGCAGCATGGGCCTTGTCTGGTGTGCAGCTCAGCAAAACGCTCGGACAGCAAGAAGCGGCGACACAAAACTCACGTGTCACACGGTCCCAGATGCAATTCGCTTCGCCTTGTCGTATTAATAACGCAGAGTGTCCCCGTCTCTGCTGTAAAGTAGATTCATCGTTGTATGCATGCTGGTGGTCTTTCATACTTGCGCTTGCTTGATGAAAGCATGTCTCAGCTAACCCGAAACCATCTTGGTTACCAATACACGCCGGGTCGATCGATGCACTGCGACAATTGCAAACCAATGCTGCAAGTGATATACTGGGACGCGAGTGGTCCCCTGCGTTTCAACGGCGTTCTTGGCCAGGTACGAATAAGTTAAAAGTATTCGCCAAACAACATAGCAGCGCGTGAGCCTGCGACGGCATGAGCTGAGATTTGAGCTGCGGCAGAAGCAGACTGAAATATCCGTTAAAGAACCCTTTTTTTTGGGACCATGCTGGCGCATGACTTTAATATACATCGGCCTTGGTATACCAGCCGCGGATCTTTTTTCCGGCAGCTATTGGCTGCGACTTTTCCAAACCAGATCTGCGGCATGCATGCATGGCAGTAAGACGAGACAGGCGGGCTCGGGCGCCCGCACCAGTCTTTCAACTGCGATACGGCGGCAGCGATTCGTCGTAAACCGCTTGCGTCACAACATAGCGAAGCATGGAAAGCGCCGGAATGATACGAATCATTACACTATTGCCTGCATGGCCGCCTCAACCATTTCCGGGCTCCCTGAGCTGTTCCGTAGCTTCTGTGGGTTACAGTAGCGAGATTATGGTGGCGCGCTAGTAATTTGTCGGGCCAGCGCCACAACGGTGAAGCTAGACTCCGATTCGGCTGATTTTTCATCAGGTTGACCGCTCTGGCAGGCGCTATTGTGGTAATTGGTGCTCGACTCTGTGGAGTGAGCATGAACTATCAGAAACAGCCCCTGAAGTGTGCATATCCCAACCAAGTAGTACAGCGAGTCAATGGTGAATGGCTAGTATTATGGATTGCGTGCAGCTAGCGTGCCCGTCTGCCCTTGCCATCCAGACCATGATGCCCCTCCCATGGAGCCTCTGCGACAGGGTAGTCCCTTGCACAACTGGTTCACCTGGAAGAATGGAGCATTCAGGGATATTGGGGGGCTTCTAGAATTCATGCCGAAGGACGCGCTTTGCTGGCCAGCCCGGCACGTGTTTTTGCTTTTTGTCCAATCTTGGCTTACAGGTTGATCGCCAAAGAACGCGTCAAACAGTGATGGATAAAGAGAGATCTCGGATCAGAGGATTGATCAGAGACGCAACACAGGGACAAGTAGCCGTGATGACCAAAGTAGAAGGCTCTGCCCAACAGCTCAAACTGCAGCACTGAAAACTAAATCTTTGCCTCGTCCCTCGCCGTTGTGCTCGCATGTTCGCGCAGGGTACGGATTTATCTGCGATGCTAGGAACAGGTCGTATTCGAACAGTTGGACAAAAAACCCATGTCCAATTGACTCGCTCCCGCCTGCACCGAACCGTTGCGCTGCAGCACGGGCGGCCCAAGAATGGTAGCATGTCCGGGAACACAACGCAATGCATGCACCCAGCGGCCCAGTACCACATGATTGGCCGCTGGGTGCAAAGCCAGTGTCTTTCTGCTCATTACTGGTACGTGCATTGTCTCTTTCCGGATCCCTCTTTTCTTCTTCTTCTTGTTCCATTTCAGCTTGCGGGAAAAGGAAACAAAGAAACCCTGAACCTTGCATCCCATTTAATATTCCGGCGACGCGGTAGATGCCACAGAAGACCTCCTCCCCCCACCCGCCCACCAGTGTTTAATTTTAGGGGGCAGCCCACCACCATGTGGTCGGACGGGGGGGAATATTCCAAACCAGCGCCCACCCTATTCTCAAGTAGTGATTGTAGTTTGGGCAGTATTGCTTCCTGGCAAGCGCCCGTCGAGGCAATAATCCTATCAAGCCACACTGTGGCCCTACAACTCCCCACACAGCCCGAATGGCCCTCCACCACCGTCACAACCGTATAACCCTAGATAACAAGCCCGCTCGTCCATAAGGCAGAGTGTCCGAGTGGTCTAAGGAGCTACACTAGAATTAATCTAGAATATGTAGTACGTTCGCGTGCGCAAGTTCGAGTCTTGTCTCTGTCGTTCTATATCTTTTTGCTGCGTTGAGGTTTGGGGGAAGATGGGAGTTTGCGCGGCTAGTTTTGTGGGTGGGCGCGTAGGTTTTTTTTCTCCCTTTGGGCTGGCGTTGAAGTTGCATTTTTTTGGGGGAGATTCTTGGACAGAGAATTTAGTACCAATGATTTTGGATTCCGGCCAGGAGTTGGCAAGTGTGCAAGTCGATCTGGGACTAGCAGGTCGTAGCCGAGGCGGGCAGTCCTCATGTGTGCTCATATACCTGAAACGTGCTAGTTTTGGGGTCCAATTGGGGGACGAGACTGTTAGCCATGCGAAGGGAGGTTGAGCAGCATCAAGAGTGTAAGAACTATCATGTAGATTTGCGATTCCAGTTGTTGGAAAGTTCCATCTGTCAACTGCTGGGTTGGCTGCACTGTACCTCAATGATCAGTTCACCATTATGACAGGATAAGTAAATAGGTAGGGATTATAAAAAACATGTATTCAACGCCAAATAGTAAATGCAAGGCTAAGCGCGAGACAAAAGAGACAGCCGTCAAGAGAGCTGGAAATGAATGTCAGAACATGAGAAAACGAGGAGGTCTGCGCAAGAGAAGACGAAACCCCCCAAAGAGAAAGACAACGCCCGACTAGGAAATCGGAACCAAAAGTGTCGTATGCCCACCAAGCTCCGAAAGAGGCAGAGTCTTCCACCCTTGGGACCAACTCTCGCGGAAGCTCATCCGCTTCTTGTCCCTCTTCCTGTCCGCCGCCGCCGCGCCCATCACGCCGGCCTCGTCTTGGGCGGCAGCACCACGACCGCACCGGGGCATGGCGCCGAGGGCATCTCTGGCGGCCGACACGGCGCGGGTGAGCGAGTTGCGCTTCCAGCGCGTGCTCGAGGTCAAGGACAGACCCGAGTCGCGCCGGGAGAAGGCGTCGGACATGCGCTTCTTGAAGCCCGGCGTGTAAGTGGCCGAGTGGTCGCTGGCGTCGGAGTTGGCTCGTTCGCCACGATATTTGCCCTCGCCGGTGAGCTCCTGGAGGGCAATGTATCTGGGATCCTGGCTGAAAATTCGACGACGCATTTTCAAAATTTACGTTGTGCAGAAGTGTGTGTGTGTGTGTGTGTGTCTGTGTGTATGCGTGGTGTGGTGGTGTCTCTGCTCCCTTCGTATACAGGGACGCTGTGTGAGCTGGCCCAAGTCTCGGCCAAGCTGGTTAAAAAAAATGAACGAGTAGACTAGGAAAAAGAGCGTGGTGAGAAAAGGAGACAGAAGATTCTACGTCTTGAGAACGAGTGACAGTTATTTTTTTTAGAGAAGCAGAAAGAAAGGTAAACGTCAAGGCGCAGGGCGCATGAATTTGAATGTCCCCCGCATGATCGGCAGTCATGGCGGTTCGCGTCACGGTGGGCAGTGGTATGCTATGTTTCACCCGCGCGAGGTGGCGCTGGAGCGCAAGGCGCACCCTTCTTTCGTAAAAAAGAGGGCACCTTTTGACATGTGTCTTGTAAATCCTGACCACATTGGACGATTTAGACTTGGAAACATGGATTCTGATCCAGTCTGCGGCACGAACGGGTGCTGCAACTAGTGAAGGATGATGCCTTTTCCAAGACATGGTCAGCAGCTGTTGTCGACTCTTGAAAATACAGCAGGGGTAGCCTGAATGAATTGTGTAGAAAAGAGAGGAGAAGAAGAGTTTGCGATGGAATTAATTTCGCCTTTTCAACGTAATAGTTGATTATAGTTAATAGAGAGTGTCTGGGGAAGCAGCCAGGGCTGACACTTTAAGCTCGAGATTTACAGCTGCCAAGCGTTGTCACTCTGGCACGCACTGCCGGTCCCCCTCAGTGATCATCCTACTAGCTCTTTTACTTTTTCTCCGCCGAATCTGATGTATTTGAACATGCTCCTGGAGCCTTTGTCAAAAGAAACCAATTCTAGGCTGTGCGGCGTGGCTTGACTAACTACCTAGTTAGTTGATCTGCAGCTCATTGGGTCTAGCCCGCGTGGCTGGGAGGCCGCACACCCCCGCCGCTTTGGTGGCCGAGACGGAAATCTCAGGGTCCCGACAGCCTGCGCATCTTTAAATCTTTCCGCTGCCAATTGCAACGATCGCGGCGTCGTCTATTCACACCGATCCATCAAATTCTTTCTCTCGCAGCGCATCTCATCACTCGCAATCATGTCCATCCCCATGACGAGGCTGGGCGGCCGCGGTACGTGCCAATTGACTTGGACTTGCTTGTTCAGAGAGAGCTGGCCGTAGCTAACCTCCCTCTCCAGCCTTCAACGCGGACGACCACGGCGACGACAGCGAGCGCGAGTACGACCGCCTGCGCGATCTCGCCCGCTCCGAAGCCGAGAAGCGCAATGCCTGCTACGACAAGGTATGAAGCTCTCCCACCCGGGAACCCCGGGGACGGCTCCGTCATGCCCCTCTAGTAACTCACCTTTTTTTTGTCGCGCAGTCCCGCCAGGCCTACAACTCGGGCGACGGCGGCCGGGCTAAAGAGCTGTCCAACGAGGGCAAGTCGCACGACGCCAAGATGGACGACTACAACCGGCAGGCGTCCGACTACATCTTCCGCGCCAACAACGCGCCGGGCCGCGTCGACGCCGACGCCATCGACCTGCACGGCCAGTTTGTCGAGGAGGCCGAGCGCATCCTCGAGGAGCGCATCCGCGCCGACCGCGCCCGCGGCCAGACGCACCTCCACGCCATCGTCGGCAAAGGCAACCACTCGGTCGGCCACGTGCAAAAAATCAAGCCCAAGGTCGAGGAGCTCTGCCGCGAGCTGGGCCTGCAGTGCCGCACCGAGGAGAACGCGGGCCGCATCTACATCAACCTCCAGGGCGGCGAGCCTCTGCCGCCTCAGCACGGCAAGCCGCCTGGCGGTGGACAGCATTACGGTGGCGGGCAGCAGCAACATGGCGGGCAGCAGCAGCACGGAGGTCAGCAGCAGCACGGAGGTCAGCAGCAGCACGGAGGTCAGCAGCAGCACGGAGGTCAGGGCCAGAACCAGCAGCAAGACGAGATTGCCGCCATGGTGGAAAAGGTTCTCCCTCGCATTTTGCGCAAGCTCGAAAAGGCTTGCTGTACCGTCATGTAAAGAGAGGCTGGGCGACGTCTGTGGTGCATTCTGGCTACATATACCATGTTGATTTCTTTTTCTGGATACCAGGGCTTTTAGGCGCATAAACGGTGGATTGCAATGTATATACTTCACGTATGGTATTGCCTATTACTAAGGAAAATGTACATGTGCTCATCTGTGAGCATTATTGCGGTAATCTACTTTGCCTCGCTTCTTCTTCCGCCACTCGCGCCGTTCTACCATTCGTTAAACCGTTGCGATCGGCGGTCGCGGCGCTCCCGTTTTCGCTCTCGGCGCGTCTTTCGTGGAGAAGATTGTGAAGGGTATTGCGGCATCGAGTAGCCATACTGCGATGGTGTGTTGCCATACCCAGGCATCGCTTGCGCCTCCGTGTCCGCGGGCTTGAATTGCTCCGGCGCCTTGGCCAAACAAAATCCGAGTATCTCGCAGATGAGCACGACAATTGCTTCCATGGCGACTTCCATGGCCAGCATCAGCCACGCCGTCGAATGAATGTGGGTGAAGATGAGAATTGCGCTGTAGACCAGTCGGACCAGCACAAACGGCAAGCAGACGATGACGGCAAAAATGATTCGATGCTCCCCTTGTGTGACGTATCCCTGGTTGATAAACGCGAGCAGAGTCTCCAGGCAGAGAAGAACATAGACGGCAATCATGAGTCCGGTGCCGACACGGCTGATCTCGGCGTAGCTGACCTCCGGCGTGCCGTTGGCAGTCATGGTAAAGGTCGAGTTGAAGCCGCCGACAATGAGGAGGATCATGGCGACGAGCATGAGAATTTGAATGGCACGATGGAACAGGGGCTTGACAATGTTGTGGCCGTTTCGACTCATCGACTCAAACGTGCGCGACAGCAGACCGAGAAGCATGAGGATGAGGGGGCCCAGCCCGAGGCCGTTGAGAACCATCCAGCCGACGTAGAGGCCCTGGTCCGTCGGCGACGAAAGCGTGGCGAGGCGGAGAGCGCTGCCGATGATGCGGACGAGGCCGAGGACGAGAAGGTATCGCCAGCCGGCCGACTTGCGGAAGCCGTGCTTGAGGCAGAGGACGACGGCGCCGGCGAGGAAGACGACGTAGAGGGCGATCTGAGCGGCCGCGAGGGCGTCGTAGGTGTCGAAAGGACGATGCATAATTGGCTTGCGACTTGTGATGTTACGAAAAGGAAGAAAAAAAAATAACTTGGAGTAGTCAAACCAAGAGAACTGTAGGAGGAAAAGATGTGCCCGTCTGTCTTGTGGTGCAGCAAGAGCCGGCCTCAACTAGTTATTAATACCTGTCGCTGCGGCCTCCCATCTTCCCTCCCTGCCGGTAAACCGGCACACCAAAACCTCAAATGCAATAATATCCAAGAGAAAACAGTTACGCATGCTGATGCGCGCCAACCTTTTTTTCCCCACCATCGTGACCCTGCCACACAGCCCTGCGGTCGATGCGAGTGACGCAACGCGTAGTGGTGGGATTGAAACGATTGCCCAAAAGGGTAACTGTCTCGTAGAAAAAAATTAGTGGTGTCGGCGGTCGGTCGGAGGCTGCGCGGCCGCACCGATCACCCTGGCTGGGCGATGAGCTAGGCCGCTTTTGGCCGCAATTGGCGTGGTGGGTTGTGAGGCTGAGCACGACACTTACACATTGATCGGGAGGAAACAAAAGAGGAAACCGTAATTTTTTCTTTCAAGGATCAGAGAAGCCGTGAAAAGCATGGGAGCGATAGTAGACATCGACTATCATCTATGCACGAGGCTGTGTTTACATGGCCTTGTCTTCTTATGGAAGTCGGGCTGAAGCACTGACGAGGTAGTGCACAGGCTGCCGTTAGTCAACTTTTTTTTTAAAACATTCTGACATTTTTATTTTTTTCTAAGATTCTTATTCATTCTAATAGGTTTATATGTTATGGCATTTTCATTTATTCTAATACTTTTATTTATTCTATTTTCTAATAACTTTACTCTTGCAATTTGCAGTTTAAAGATGTGCATATGCATCTGCGTATATACACCACATCAGTCGCCTGATCAGTGTCCTGCCCGTGAGCTGGAAGGTACGAGGAGCCGTGGCCTTTGTTTACACCACCAAGCTGGACAACGCTGCCCAACTTGACTTCATCACCCACACCAAGGTCCAGAGGCTCAAGAGGAGCAAGCTCGCTGATGCAAATATACAGACGTCGATGCCTACGTCAGTTCGCCTGGTCTACGAACAGCTTCCCAAAGAGTGCACCCGGGAACATTTTCCCATCGAGCACATCGACAAACGAGTCGACCCTGAGAACAGTCTTTCCATCAAACGTTCCAATTAACAACGAGTCGAGCTTAGGAAGATTTATCCGCCGACTCGAAGCGCATTTCCCACCGAACCGAGGAACAGTTTTCCTACCGAACCCGGGAACAGCTCTGTCACCATGTCCGGGAACATCTTCCCATCGAGCCCGGGAACAGTTTCCCATCGAACGCACCCGGGAACAGTTTCCCATCGGGCGTGACGACAAGTAACGAGTCGAGCTTGGGAAGATTTACCCGCCGACTCGAAGAGCATTTCCCACCGAACCGAGGAACAGTTTTCCTACCGAACCCGGGAACAGCTCTGTCGCCATGTCCGGGAACACTTTCCCACCGAGTGCACCCGGGAACATTTTCCCACCGAGTACGTCGACAAACGAGTCGAGCCCGGAGAATCACCCGCCGACTCGAGAAGCATTTCCCACCGAAGCGAGGAACATTTTCCTACCGAACCCGGGAACAGCTCTGTCGCTATTTCGGGGAACACTTTCCCATCGATCGAGTCTGGGAACATATTCCCACTATCTGATAAAACAAGCCCGATGTAGGTGAGGGTGGCGAAGTCGGACTCTGCAACCTCCACGTGGTGCCGCCTGGAAATCTAACCGAAAGTTCGGTCAGAGCCAGTGCAGAGACGCAAATTTCAATTGACGAGTTTGAGGAAGAGATTGAACGACGAGCAGCATTAAGAATGTATCCGCATCTGCTTCAAAAGAAAGAATGTAAGTTACTGTTTTCAGGAGCTATCAGACTGGAGTCTTCCATCAGTGGCGCTCATGACATTCGTAGACATCAAACCGCCGCCTGTCCGAATGCTCATTGCGACTAGTTAACAATCACTAACATAACCAGAAAGAAGCAGCTCTCTTGCGGATGACTAATTCGAAGTTCTTTGACACTATAAAAGAGATGCGCTGAGCTTATCTTGAAGCAATAACACACCGTCATTTTGAATCAATCTTCGCGTTTAGTTCCTCCTCTTTCGTTGTGTTCGCTGTGACCGATTGATGAGCAGTACTTTTTGCTCCGCAGCAGCTCCAATGAATACTGGCCCCCATCAGCTGTGCCACATCAGATGGGCTCACCCTTCAGAGGATGCCGCTCCCGACCCATGTGCGACATGCATTTAATTCTTCACTTGATCGATCAGGCGACATTTCAGGCACCGTGTCGACAAGATGTTGCTGGGGCGTGTGGGTCGGGCTTGGCGGTAGAATTAGCCGCAGTAGCCACGGAAGAAGCTGCTTCAATATCTAGACTGTTGCGAATACCTTCAATAGATAGACAACGGCTGCAGGATTTATATCATTCAAAACTGTATTGTATTGCCTGTCGATTCAAAGAGGCACTCTTAGAAGTCAACGAACGCGTTGTGTGAGGGCCAAGCCTCGACCACTCTCAGCTAAACAGAGTGCTGCGAACTGCAAGCGGCCCCAGATGCTCTCCCCCGTGTAGCCCCCCACCCAGAGAGCCGTCATCTCGGCGGCGTAGGCGTTCAGGTCGGCCTGGAACGCGCGCGAGTCGTTCATCTGCCTGCAGTACGCAAGCCCGTGCATCATGACCATTCACACGTAGTAGAACGGCAGCCAGCGCTGCGCCAGGCCGTCAGACTGAAGCACGAGCTAGATGACCTCACTCTCGTTAAAGTTGCGGCCGACGAAGTCTTGTATTAAAGGTATATATGGGGTAACATACGGCATTGTACGACATTAGAAGGCGACATGTTCGAGAGATTTCTCGGCAGTCGTAGAACCAGGACCGGGAAGAGGCTTGATAAAGACAATGTTCGGATTTGGCTGCGTGCGCCGGGCGGTATGATGCCATTTATTGTTGAGACGGTTCCCAAACAAGAACTGCAAGCCTAGCTGACGGTTCAATATCCCAGCCGTCGTCTCGCCTCTCGTGCTGGTGCTCTTGAATCAATTCTCGTATTTGTTGGACAAATTCTAAAGAAGGGCAACCATAGAGTAGATAATTTGAACCGTACTCCCAATCATCCTCATTCTCAACTTCGACATAGCGACCGCCATTCGCAGCGAAAGACTTTCCCCCAGCGGCTACCGTGTCGGCCGCTCTGAGGCAGTTTCTTCGCCGAAGTTTGTGATCAATGAAATAGATGGTCGTGTTTTCTTCGAACAACATCATGAGGTCTCGCATACGGCGGTAGAAGGGCGCTCTTCGAGCTCGCAGGAGTACAAAAGCTGGATTGTACTCGAATGCGAAATGCGTCACTTTTGAAATCAGTGCTGGCCGTTGGTCGCGGAAGATCTTCAAGTATATTGAACGCACAATATGGAGTTCAAAAGCCTCCAACGTGGTAGCAATGAGATCGTGGAATGGTAGCCAAGTTAAAAGTCTGGGTTCAAACGCCAATGTTTGGAAGCTGAGAGTGGTTGTCAGCTGCGCAGCAATCTGAGTTCTACCGCTCAGGCTGCCACTCGATGCACCACAGCTAAACACCTTGCGCATGACGTAATAAGACTCCGTGCACGCATTCCAGAGTCCGCTATCGATAAAATAAGCAGATCGACTGCCGTGAGCGCCGATTTTAAATGTAAGATCTTCGCCGTCGGACATGATCGTGCTCTGGAGCATAGGCTTGAAAGCCAACGCGAAATGACCATATTCGTGGGGATCAAAGAATTGAATACCAGGAGTCTTTGTGTCTCTAACAGCCGCTTCCCAAATTCGAAGTCGGAGCTCGAGAGGTAGGAGTGGGAAAAGGTGGAATGTTGCCATGTTGGATGTTTTGGGATGCCGGGATTATGCTAGTACATCGCTTAGGCAAGGGCAGAATTGGGGAGGCAGTTTCGGGTAAAACAAGCGAGGTAGGAGACTGTGCTTTTCATTCCCGTGAACGCAAATGGTAAGATATTTAAGCTTGGTTGTGGCGCTTGGGGAATAAAATTTTCGCTGGTGGCGTTCCATGGCCGCTACTCTTGGCCGGTTCTACACAAAGGAATTAAGTATAGTAGAATTGCAAAGCTATGCGATACGATGTGGCACGATGTGAGGTACGGACAAATGTGTATTTTGACACTGGTTGGGTGACGAGACTGACAACATTTGGCCGCGAATCCACGGTAATGGAACGGCTGACTCTCCCGCCAGACGGCGATTCCTGAAAGGGTAACCAAATAATGGACAATACTCTTCATTTTCTATATTTGTGTTTGCTATGTTAGAATACAGGCTCCTCGTCGGAACTGCTGCAAGGACCGCCAAGGTAATCGCAGGTTACTCAGGATGGCCTGATTCGGAAAGCAGAAGAGATTGCCACTTCAAAACGAATTCTCATCAACATCTCCGAGGAAGTATTACCTGCTGGAATTTGTTAAGGGTGATATCTCGAGATTACCATCATCTTCCCCAGTGTAGATATTCCCATAAAATCAGGGATACTTTGCTCCGGAAAAATTGCTTTTGTTTTCCTTGCTGTCTGAAGCAACCGCCTTACAGCTTGTACATGAGCAATACTTATCGCAACATCAATCTGCCGACATCAGATACCTTGGAAACGCACAATGTCACGAACCGTATTGGATATAGTGGATGTTAGGGATGTTTGGCCTCGTTGGCCACCATTGCTGGATCTTTTTGGTACCTTATGGCCCAGTGGTTGGTTGCCCGGCGCTGCTGGTTGTCACATAAAGTTTTTTTCATCTACCATACAAGATCTCTCTCACTACTTCTCATCTAAATTGAAAGGAGACAGATATCATCTGGGATATAACTGATCTGAGTCAACGTAGTTCATGCGTATGGTTCCAGTCTCGTAGCGATGGTTCCAGTCCTGTAGGTGTTACTCCTCAAAAACCCACACCCGTCAACTTTGAAGCAACGGTAAGTATACGCATGTCTCGTTATGGATCAGCTGACCTCTTGAATATGAATTGCTCAATACCTCTTTTCCACCGCCGGCCATGGCGGCCCGACCACTCCTTTCGATCTCGATCCTCTGGGCATCTTCGCGAAGCGCTGGAAGGAACACTGCATACTGCGTATCGGTGATTGATTTCAATAAGAAAAGGTTTGAAGTATGTAGAATTGAACCAACTCGGTTGAAAAAGGTATCTGGCAATAAGCGTCTGTTATTGTTCTGAGACAGGAGGTTGTTGGGGAAGGGACCTTGCGCACTTGGCAGCCACCTGCCATCTACTTTTCGTAATTGTCGAGTTTGCTGCTATTATTGCTAATAGAGAGCTCAGAAACGCATGAAAAAAAAAACGAGTCGCCTCTCAATGAGAAATCTGCTCATAATTAGGACCTAGATGCCTCTCTAAAAAGGGTTCAAGAGGGCTTCATAAGGTATAATAATAACCTCCTCTTTCGCAACGCGTTATGGTGCGTTATGGCGCGATTGGTTCGGAAAACATCATCATCATCATCAAGCCCACTGCCATCCAGCAGGGGCAAGATTCAGTACTTCTGAGGTGGCCGTGGCTCCCAGGGGCGAAATCCCAGGCGCTGCAATCTCGTCCAACTGGCAGACAGACTTACCACAGATGAGACTGACAATCATTTCAAACTGAAGAGCCGGAGAAACTATTCGGCACCCAAGCAAGGACCGCAAGTCTGGCGGGCGGATCGTCTTCAAAACCAAATTCAAATTCCCGTGCTTCCTCCTGGGCTTTTTTAACCAAGCTCTGCACAATTGAGATGAAAGCAAAGACTGATAAGCCACTTAGCAGCCTGTACTTCCCACTGTATTCCCACTCATATTAATCTTTGACTTCGACGTATTGGCCGCCAGTAGCCACGAATGTTTTTTTGTTTCTGAGCAACTTTGTCGCATCCAGGTCTTGGCAGGGTTGAATTTTGTGATCAATCAGATACACGGTTATCCCTTTTCCAAGCGCCATGAAAGTTTCCACCATGTCAGGTACTGTACCTTCGCCGGGTCCTTTTATCATGGCCGGGAAAGAACTTCAACTTCATGGAGTTTGCAATGTAATGATGAAGGACACGCTGGGTGACGACAATGATATCGCGAAAGGGGAAAACAGTAAAGTGGCGTCGGACTGAAGCTGCGTTGGCAAAGGCGAGAGTTGTCGGTAGCAGGTGTGCGTTTTGCGGGCGCTTATTGCCACTGCATTTGGGTAGCTTAATTCGACGGAAGATGCGAGCCATGACACGATTTGACTCCCGACAGGCTTCCCAAAGCCCAACGTCGACGACATATGCAGATTTGCTCCTGTGTGCCCCGAGTTTAAAGGAGACCGTCTCCATCTGAATGGACGGTGGTTTGGCGTAGTGGCTGCACCTTGCCGACGTGATCGTTTGGATATCTTTGGATATCAACAAACTGAACACCGGGCTTATTCAAGTCGCGTACAGCAGCGTTCCAGATTTGATGCCGTAACTCGTAGGGCAGCTCGGCGAAGCGGTGAAAAGTCGACGACATTTTGAAGTTGCCTTTCTTTAGGCTGACGGATGCGATTCGCTATTATCAAGTCAAAACAAATTGATAGGGGCGGATGAAATTCTGGCACGTTTTGTCTCGAGACGGGAAACAAGGATGTAGGCATTCATGCCCATCATTTATAGCATCGTGAAAGTTCCGTGGTGGCGCTCGTCGAGCGAGTAAGCTTTGCGAGGCGCCTCTCCAAACCTACCCCTAACGCGATTGCAGATAAACGATGGCGGAAAATTATCTTGAAAGTACCTATTCATCAACATGCGCTTCCTGGCTTTGCGGTGAGCGCCGACCGACACCAAATCTTTCCGTATCCTGTGGTGCAATTTATCTCGGCATCCGGCGTACCACGGATGATTCTTTGCCAGCCAGAAGTTTATGTGACAAGGAAGTCAAGGCATGGGCTGAGAGTACAGATTTTTTTTTCCATGTCAACGAGAAACCGCAAAATGTGAAGTGGAAATGCAAAGACAAGAAACGACAAAATGAGGCCGAGATCTAGCGCACTTTGCTCGAGCGCTCTGCAATGTCCACGCAACAACTTTCAGTTACCGTTTCTTTTGCTCTTATTATCTTGTATACTTTCCTGATGTTTTTTACTTTCTTTAATGTTTCTCTACATCTTATTTTCCTGATATTTTTGTTATTGTTATTCATCTAATTTTTCTTTACATTATTAACTTTCTTATTTACCGTATCTCTCTTGATACTCATACCTTTTACTATTTTAGCTATTATTCAACTCTAATGAGGAAAGAATAAAGTATTGTTTAATGTACCGCTTTCTTGGCACATTTTCTTATTGTCTTGTATCGCAGTGTGGCAGGTGGCCGGTGCTTACCTAAGCCACTTACACACTTTGACACGCGCCGTGCACCACACGCGTGCTGCTAAGTGGTACAATCACGCAGCTCGCTCCCCTCCGTCACTCTCTTATCCTAAGTTCCTTCTTTCAGTTGCCGGCTTTTCCTTCACATGACTCTGGGAGTCCCTTTTTCACCCATTAGATCCTTTGCCTTGCCTTGCCGTCTGCTTCTCCGTACCATCATCGAACCTGTTCCGCAACCCCATGGTCACATAACCTTCCGATACGCGTCAAGTGCTACTATTGCAACCGCCACATCAGATTCAATGCTCGCCAAGGCCAACAAGAACTATGAGGCGAATCAACCTCCGCCGTCGCAGCACAGCTCCAAACCTGAGGTCGCCAAACAAATCTTCAAATCCAGCGGCTCCAGTCAATCCCCTTCAGACATCCGCGACCAGCTCCAATGGAATGGGCACCGTCGGTTCTTAGGCTCGTCGCCCACTGCAGCGAGATTTGGTCGGACGCAGTCTAAAAGCTCAGACGAACTACCGACTAGAGGCAATGGCAGTACGGCGAGCAGCACAGCGGGCAAAGGATCTCTCGCATCACTTTACGGCAACTCGGCTGCATCATTTGCAGACCATGTTATTGACTTGACTGCAGAGGATACGACCACCGCGAACAAACCAGCAGTCTTTTTTGCTGAAGACGACTTTAGTGACGATGATGACCTCGATCTTGACTTCAAGGCCCCGTCCGCAGTATCACCCTCAAAAGTCACATCCGTCTCTAAATTTACAACACCAAAAGAAAATATTCCACCACAGTCCTCGGAGCAATTTATTCCGTGGTCATCTTCGCCGGCCTCACATCATCTCCCTCCACCACAGCGTCGAACTGAAACGACTCTCTCAAGCGGGAGCGATGGCTCATTAAAGCGAGAGTCGCGGGGGGCGGACGACGACTGTTTCGAGACGCCGGCACCTAAGCCGAAGAAGAGGATGCTCCCTTCAAAATGGCGCCGAGAGGAATCTTTGAAAGACGAGCCTCGTGACAGTAAACCAGAAACGCCATCGGCAAAACCCCAGGCTAGCGGTCTATGGGATCCATCTGCCAGCGCTATCAAGGAGCAGAAGAAACAGCTCAAGAATCAGAGGAGCACAAAACAAGACGCGACAGAAACGGGAGCCGCTGAGGCTTATCAGGCCTTGCGCGAAGAGTCCGCGATGCCTCCCCAACCACGATCAGACACTATTGCGCTCAGTAGCGAGCAGCGCCATGTTTTGGATCTTGTCGTTAACCAAGGGCAGAGCGTTTTTTTCACCGGGCCTGCTGGTACAGGTAAATCGGTATTGATGAGAGCTATAATCAGCGAATTGAAAGCAAAGTATGCACGAGAAGCTGAGCGTGTGGCGGTGACGGCGTCTACGGGTCTCGCTGCATGCAACATTGGCGGTATCACGCTGCACAGCTTCTCAGGTATTGGTCTGGGCAAAGAAGAAGCCAATGTGCTGGTAAAAAAAGTGCGGCGAAACCCGAAAGCGAAGAACCGCTGGCTCAAGACCAAGGTTCTTATTATTGACGAAATCTCCATGGTTGATGGAGACTTATTCGACAAGCTGTCACAGATTGGCCGCGTAATACGAAACAACGGCCGACCTTGGGGTGGTATACAGCTAGTCATTACGGGAGACTTCTTCCAGCTGCCACCTGTTCCCGACGACTCGAAAAGCCAGGCTAAATTTGCATTTGATGCTGCGACATGGACGACGTCTATTGATCACACGATTGGCCTCAATCAAGTATTCCGTCAGCGTGACCCAGAATTCGCTCGCATGCTGAACGAAATGCGACTGGGAAAGATTACAGAAGACACGGTAAGGGCATTCAAGGCCCTGGAGCGGCCGTTGAAGTTTGACGACGGTGTTGATCTTGCGCAGCTGTTCCCGTTGCGTGCGCAGGTTGAAGGATCCAACGAGAAGCGTCTGCGAGACTTGCCTGGCGAGATTCACCGATTCGAAGCTGCAGATACGGGAGACCCAGCGATCAAAGAGAAGCTGCTTGCGAACATGATGGCACCCAAGTCGATTGATTTGAAGATGAACGCGCAGGTGATGCTGATCAAGAACTTGGATGCGTCGCTCGTTAATGGATCTTTGGGCCGTGTCATTGGGTTCTCAGATGAGCGAACATTTGAGATGGGGCTTGGAATACCAGATGACCCTACCATGGACGAGGCGTACAACAAGGCGCGAAAGAAGCTGAGCAGCTTCAGCCGCGACTCTGAGTTGATATCCAACTCGAAGAAGAAGTATCCTGTGGTGCAATTTATCTCGGCATCCGGCGTACCACGGGTGATTCTTTGCCAGCCAGAAGAGTGGAAGGTTGAACTGCCGAACGGCGACGTGCAAGCAAAGAGAACGCAGCTGCCATTGATCCTGGCGTGGGCACTGTCGATCCACAAGGCACAGGGCCAAACGCTGGAGCGAGTGACTGTCAACCTGGGCAAGGTGTTTGAAAAGGGCCAGGCATACGTGGCGCTATCTCGAGCGACGTGCCAAGATGGGCTTCAAGTTATTGGCTTTGACAAGAGCAAGGTAATGGCACACCCGAAAGTGGTGGAATTCTATAACAAACTATATTCGGCCGCCGAAGCCACCAGACGACCAAACTCGATTCTGAACTTTGTGGCGAACAGAAGGGGTTAATAGATGTCGGCATCAAATTTGTATAATACATGTAAACAATGGCAGTATTGTCGGGAGTAGTGCTGTGCTTGTTGTACTTGTTGTAGCGGTCATATTTGTTGTACTTGTTACACTTGTTGTGTCTACTATGCACAGTACGCCTGTTGTGCCTGTCGTCCCTACCGTGCTCACTATACTAATATGCTTTTTGCCCTTGTTACCCTAGCTATCGCTATTGTCCTTGTTCTTATTGTCCTTGTTGTATTTAGTATTCGTAACCCCCTATTATCCTTGTTGCCCTTGTCATGTTTATTTTGCCTAGTGGCTCTATTGTCATTGCTTGTCCCAGGTTTCTGGTATTATCCCCCAAGTGCAATTCAACCACATGTAGATTATGCCTGTCTTAATACCGGTCTGCTTCATCACCAGACCATCGTCTGTTCTAGGAATGATGGGTGCGGCAAGGTGGGTCTGACGTTTGTGGGCAAAGTCGAACGATGACTCTGCCGGCGAGCGGGTCTAGGCAGCAAGCTGGAGCTGCAGCGAGCTCACAGCGGCTGCATGGCCAACATGCGCTGTAGTTCCAGTGGCTCCGGGCCCCTGCGAACCAGGTGTCGCGCAGGGTGATGAGCGTTATTTATTTATACACTAGGCCACAGTGTAGGCGTCTACTTTTTGGCGTGACGCAGGGCCCTGTTCTGGCTGGGGAGAGAGGCTGAGAGCCCACTAAAATGGTTTCTTCCCCGAAAAGAGCGCTAGCGCAGAGAGGCGCTGGCCTGTACCTTCAAGCGGCCTTTAGGCGGGGGGGAAGCCCAAGAAACAGGATTTCCTTTTCGCCTTGGTGGCATCGATTCTCCTCCTCCTCCTGCACTCTCCAACCCTCAACCATTTCTCCTCCCCGAGAGTTGACGATTCGCAGCGCGACAGACTAGACGAGTGTGCTGGAGCCATTCTCGTCTGCCTCTTGTGCATTGCATAGCCAAGTCTCTCGCGGGCCCTCGCCTCTGCTGCCCGCCTACTCGTGGGTGACGGGTAACTGGGCAACATTGGCCACGAGACCTCTTGTTTTTCGCAACAACTTGCGACCCAGCAACCCCGGACGAAAGAGAAAGCGAGAGCATCGGGCCAATTCACTGTACCAACGAGGAAGATCAACTTGAAGAAGAAGAAGGAGCAGGTATTAAGTTACTCGGCACCTCTTCTTGTCCCCCCCTCGCCCTCCATTTTTCTCTGGGTAGTCTCTGGTTCACCGACTGCGCGCGCGCAAATCGAGACGACGACGATCAACCACCCGCAATCCGCAAACGAGGAGCCAGCTCAGCAACAGCTGCAGCCTCTCGGTTCGGATTCGACTGAGATACTTACAAGCGGATTTCCATCCCTGACCCGACAAGGAGTTTCCTCTTTAATGCAGGAGATTCTCGGATAGCGCAGTAGGTCCCCGTGACTGCGGATTGCTTCCCCCTGTTTGGCGACATCGACCACTTGCCGTGACCGACAGCCAGAAGACGACCTACAAACAGACGAGAACCGAAAGAATCCATCGATTTAATCAACATGGCGAACCAATTCATCGGCCTGCAGATGCGGGTAGTCCTGCGCGACCCGCCGGGATATCAGCTCATTGGAACTGTTCGGGATGTCGAAGCTGGTAGCAGCCTCAGTCTCACGAATGGTAATGTTTTCTTCCTTCCCTTTTCTTGAGAACCATCAAACTAACTTCTCCCTAGTCTTTGTAGTTGCCACGCAAGAGCATCTCCCGCAGATGCGAATCAATGCGCTCAACATTGCCGACCTCTCGGAGCTTGCTCAAGAACAGCACCAGCCCCCCCCACCCGTGTACGATGCGCGCACGCCAACTCAACCTTCAGGATATCCTTCACAGACGACGTCACCGACAAAATCAAACTTTGTTGACCCAGCCATTCTGAGCATGGGACGTCGTCCAGGCTCAGGAACCCCCCTCGCGAATCCGCCGAGCAAGCCACCCGCGCAGTCTCTGAACCCGGGCATGCCATATCCCGTTCTTCCGGCAGAAGATCAATCAAAGGGTGATCTCGGTCGCCTTTTCAAAAGCATGAACATTGCCAAGGGATCGGATGCCGAGAATGTACCGACTACCCCCGAGGCGACACCGCAACGGCGCAAAGCCCGAAACCGCAACTCGCGTCAGTTGAAACCGGCTGACCCCGAGGATGATGGCGCTGCTGCCGTTCCTGGTAGCCACGGCAAGGGCTGGCGACAAACACCGATACTGCAGAGCACATCGTCGTTCCAACCGTTCAAAGCTCTGAAGAAGAATGGCAAGACGCCCAAGGACTTGCCTGATAACGGATGGGCTTCGGAAGATGTCACTGAAGAAATGCCCGAGTTTGACTTTGAAAACAACCTCGCCAAGTTTGACAAGCGCACGCTCTTTGACCAAATGCGCAAAGACGACGTGATTGACGAGGCCGACCGACTGGTGTCACACAACAGAAAGCCGAAGCCCGGGACAGCAGGGGGCAAGAACCTGCACTACACAGAAAACGTGCTAGACTTGCCAATGAGTACCCACAATGCCGATTACTGGAACAGCGAGGCGGAAGTCGGCAACGTGCTGGACAACGAGGTGTTGAGCGGCCGGGAGCAGAAGAACGGCCTGGCGGCCAAGCGAGCAGAGAGCAAACCGGGGCCAACCCGCCGCTCGCAGTCCCGCAAGGCGAGCGCTGCCATGGGTGGACAGCCTCTGACGCGAGTCAACTCGAGCGTGCGACAGTCACTGCCATCTCGTCGGTCAAGCCCACGTTCCGGATACCGCAGCGCCGAGGTGCAACCGCCACAGATCCAGCAGCCAGGTCTTTATCTGGTTCCATCAAACCGTCGAGTCGAGGCCATTTCAACGCTGCAGATGCTCAACCTCGAGAATATTGCAGCAAACGAGGTTGGATTCCCGGAAAGCTTGATGGCAGAGAATGCTGGCCGTGGCATCGCTGAGGTCGCCGTCAAGGCCCTCTCGGACCCATCTCTCAAAGTCCGGTACGAAATGGCAGGGGCTGCGCTCTCACAGCCGACAGATGGCTCTCTACTCAACAGCTCCACCATTGTGATCCTGGCAGGTAACAACAAGTCAAGCATCCGCGCGCTGGTCGCCGGCCGTCACTTGCGCAACAAGGGTTACGACATCATGGTGTGCCTGGTGGGTATTGAGCGCGAGCGTGACCTGCTAGAAGAGCTGCGACGCCAGGTTCAGCTGTACCGCAGCTTTGGCGGCAAGGTGCTCAAAAAGAATGACTTCTTCGAGCAGTTGCGCAAGACGACACCGGCGGGGGCAGCGGCCACGGCAGCCAGCAGCACGGGAGCTGGGCGTGTGTCGGTGTCATTAATCATTGACGCATTGCTCGGGTTGACCATGTCGTTTGAGGAGCTGCGCATCGGTGATCAGGCAACTGTGTACGAGCTAATGGAGTGGGCCAACCGCAACGAGGCGTTTGTCCTATCTATCGATGTGCCTTCGGGCATTGACCCCAGCACTGGCAAGGTGGCCATCATCGATGGTTCACAGCTCTTTGTCAAGCCACGCTATGTGGTGGCTGTTGGCGCACCGAAGCGTGGACTCGTGGAGGCAGTGACGCCGCCCGATGAAGATGACCCGCTAGCTGCAAGCGGAGGTGTCGCTCAAGATGAGGAATGGCGGTTGTACATTGTGGACATGGGCCTAGGACACACAGTCTGGCGCAAAGCCGGAACCAAGGTACGCAAGGGCATCGATTTCGACGGCAAATGGGTGCTGGAGATGAAGTACCGGGGCGTGGAAGGCGAGTCGGATGACTACTAAAGTTGGGTGCCGTCTTGGCCGCAGCCTCGAAGCCTGCAACATTTCCATTTTTTTCCTTTGTGGCTTGCATATAATGGCGTTTTGGGAAGGGAGATGCTATTTCAAAAAGGAGCGAGGATGGATTCCTTGCTTGTTCACTTCGACTTCTCCCGTTATAATCAACTCTTGTTTCTTTTGTGCGGAGAGGAGGAGGAAGAAGAAGGAGGAGGAGAAGAAGAAGGAAAAGAGAGAGTGTATATATGGATATGCGCCGGTTTTTCTTTATTTTACAAGATGTTATATTTATTCTCAGTGGGCTTTGCAAAGCAGTTTAGAAAAAAGGAAAATACCCCTTGGAGACAGTCAATTGATTCTTTTTTTTTCTTAATTAAATGAACGTATGACTTGTAGCATCAGAAGATGTACGAAAGACTTTCTCTGAAGACTTGATGTACTGTTGATCGTATGGGATGCAGACCGGGAGGGCGCGAGAAAGAAGGACGGCGGAATATAAGCTTATCTCTCTAGCGGGCACAGCGGGGTATCATTATTGGATGGGGTGGTTGACTACTGCAC
>JARDXD010000373.1:0-22567 GCA_029218145.1 Aphanocladium album
GGGGGGGGGGGGGGGGGGGGGGGGGTGTGCGTGTGCGTGTGTGTGATTTGGTGTGGATGAGTGGATGAGTGGTGGAAGAGAAGCCAGCCTGGAGCTCTTTGGTGATGATTTTGCCTGGTGAGGATTTTTGACAGCTGTAGGGGGTTTTTAGTGGATGAAGGGTGCTATAAATGGTGGGTAGAACGCTGCGAGCACCTACACTTGTCTGTGTAGATCATGCGTTCTAGACTCGGCTGGCACTCATCAAGCAATCAGCCAACCATGAATATGGCCTCCTGTTGAACCTTGAATCCATTATTCTCTTCAAAATTCGAGGGATTTTTTCCTTTTTTTTCTTTTGTTTTCTGCCACTGATGCCGCGTAATTGCCAAAAATTCAATAGATTCGTGCCGCGTGGCTGGCGTCGCGTGCCCTCTGCCGGCGGCGCGGGACGAGACATTCCAGCAAGAGGTCATGCCTCGGCACGCCAGCGCCTCTGCTCCAGGTGTCGTGGGCTGTCGCGGGAAGCGTGTCCAGCGGGAAGAGACGACCTGTAAAGAGCCCTCCCATTGTGCGCCGGAGCTGACCTGCCCCTCCATTCCAGAGCGCCGCCAGCCATTCGGTGTCGCAGACTAGGTAGGTGGTGAGAGACAGTGGAAGGCGGGCATCTACACGCCAACGATGAAAGAAGAGGGAAAAAAAAGAAGAAGAAGAAGAAGTAGGCAAAAAGAAGGAGCTTGAAGCCATTGTGCCCTTTATCTATACCTCGCTTGTGTAATTCAAGTACGTTTAATCCTCTTCTTCTTCTTCCTCATTGCCCCTCGCTTCTGGATGTTTGTCTTGCTTCTTGTGTCTACACAATCCCATCATCATCATCTTCTCTCGCCTGCTTGCTGTTAGCTTCAGGAGAGACGCACAGCTCAAACGCACTACAGCAGCAAGAAGAAATTTATTACGCGCACGCCCCTTTGACCTTGAGCGTTACCCAGTACTTAGCCTCATCGCTACAGGCTCTGTACCTACTTGCTCAGGTGCCTGGCAGACCACGTCTCCACTGCCTCACAAGAACCATCTGGCACCCCCTTTCTTTCTTCTGCGTCTCAGAGGCACAGTTCAACGGCCAAACCCGTGCACGGGCAGCGAGCGTCGATTTGATCTGCACGAAACAGAGAGGCGATATACAGGGAAAAAGAGGGAAACGGAGCAACAAGAGATATATTGACGGCAGGCCTATTGCAAGGAAAGAAAGAGTGTATTAAACTCTACTCCATACCCTCGTTTGCTACTCAGGGGCCCTTCCCGCTGCCATACCTATTCCGCCTACCTCTTGACTCCGCCTGCTTTTTAGCGACGACGCTAGACAGCTGGTACCTGGCTCTGCTTTAGTACCTATCTTATTAGCCTCGCGACACGCAACCTGGGCTTTGGTCGGACAACTGGTGTCTTGCGCAACGTGATACGCTGGTACCACGGTCAAGGCGGCGCCAATCTGCCAACAAGATCATTTTTGAATCATCGGATCCAGCGGACCAGAGAAAATTTCCATCTTGATATCCAAGAAGAAGACGAGCGGGAAAAAAAATAAAAATCTGTTGCTCGCCCACTGTGGTTCCTGGATTTCAGCCCACACCCCTCTCCACCAAGACGACGACGCCTCTTTGTTGACGTTGCAGCACCTACAGGCTACTGGTAGGTACGCCGCGAGCTTCCATCCTGCGCTGACGACGCATCTTTTCTTTCTGGCCGACATACTGGGTACAATATACCTACCAGCACACAGACACACGCCCCCTGCCAACCACTGCGGCCAGCCCGGTCAGCCTGCGCGAGAGACGCCTGCGCCCCATAACCATCCCCCGTATTCGAGTTGCTTGGCTGCCATCATCTGCCAAGGAGAGTGAATAAGAGCGGCGGGAGAAAAACGAAGAAGAAGCCAACTCTGGCCTGACTTTTCCACTTTTCCACCAGATACACACCGGACGCTAGGACTTGCGCTGTCGGTTTTTTTGCGTCGTGGTAAGGTTGTGTCGCACACACCCACCACTGCCTAGTTACTACCCGCTTCACCACTGTCACCACCACCACCAGGTAGTTACCTCGACCGCCTGTACCTACCAGTAGGCTAGCCTGGCGCTGCCCAACCGCTGTCTCGGCTTCTGCTGCGCCCACGCCACGCCCACTCTCGCCCACTCACCCACTCTCACCCACTCTCCTCCCCCCCAAGCCTCGCCAACCCAAGACACTCTGGGCGCCTCCCATTCCTCCTGCAAACCTTTCTTGCCAACGAACACCAACCATCGCCTCTTCTTTCGCGGCTCTGTCTTTTTCTTTTTTCCCTCTTCGCATTTGTCCTGCTTCAGGCTCTTTTGCTTTTCCAAACGACTGCCGCTGTCACTCTTTTTCTTCTTCTTCTCTTCTAACCTTCTCTTTTCTCCTACTTTCACGCTTCTTCGTCACGTCCGTCCACCCCCCGACTTTCTGTCCCTATTCTGAAACGGCTGCGCCGAGCACCTCTGCAACACGCCACGACGCAATTTATTGCTTCTTTTATTTTACCCCAGCCTCCCGTTCGCGACACCTCCAGATATCTACGCCGCGTGTTTCTTTGCCGACTACGTCGATCGTCAGTCGTCATTTCTCCGGCCTCCCCCGTCCCGAACTTGCGATTGGAATAATAAAAGGAAACACAAAAAAGTCTTGGCCTGCTCGACTGCACACACGCACACAACAGTCAACCGCGACGACGATAATCACATCACGCCCGTGCCACGGACCTTGATCCAGCTTTGACGAAGCATCCTTGGCCGTTTTTCCTACACCGCGCCGCAACTACCCGCCCCAATAAGCAGACCTTATGCAGAATTACGGCTCGCCATACTCACCCTCGATCAAGAAAATGGAACACTCGCGACCCTATGGCCGCCGCGGCCTCCAGATGGGCAACATCATCGGCGACCCTTTTGCCCTCGCTACCCTCTCTGTCGGCACGGTACGAATCCTGCCCTCTTGGCCATTCTCCTCACTCAGCTCCCACTAACAGCTTTCTAGCTCGCCTGGTTCATCTGCTTCATCTCTTCCATCATCGGTCAGATTCAAGGCACCGCCGCTGACCCCTTCCCCAAGTTTCCCTGGTGGGCTGTCATCTATGCCCTCTTCCTCAACATTGGCATCTTTGTTGTCGTCGCCTCAGACTCTATCCAGACATATCATGTCGCCCTCAGCAGCTATCTAGCCGCCGGCGTCGTCCTCTCCAGCTCCAGCGTCAACCAGCTCGTCTACTCCAACGCTGGCGCCCGCCAGGCTGCCGGCGCTGGCTTCATCTTGCTCTCCATGCTCCATATTGTCTGGATCTTTTACTTTGGCTCCACGCCTTCCTCCACGCCCCGTGCCTTCCTCGACTCCTTCGCCCTCTCCAAGGAGTCGTCCGGCGCCATGAACCGCCAGCCCATGACCGGTTACGGCGCCACCGCCCGCCCTGAGACCTCCAACTCGGTCCAGCCGCCCCAGATGTACACCTCTGCCCAGCTCAACGGCTTCGAAAACTCCACCCCGCTCGGCAACACCATGACCGGCGCCCGCAACTCCAACTTTGGCGCCAGCACTCCTCAGCCCGGCAGCCAACCCGGCCAGTCTGGCCAGCAGACCAAGCCGGGCCACGACGCCGAGGTCGTCCCTCCCACCGAGTACCCCTACAAGGCCAAGGCCATCTACAGCTACGACGCCAACCCCGACGACGCCAACGAAATCTCCTTCACCAAGCACGAGATTCTCGAAGTCTCCGACGTCAGCGGCCGCTGGTGGCAAGCGCGCAAAGAAACTGGCGAGACGGGTATCGCTCCCAGCAACTATCTCATTCTGTTATAAGCATCATGGGAGGAGGAGCAGACGTTATACCATTGTGCTCTATAAAATTTGCTTGCTTTTGAAGTTTTCGATTCCCTGGTATCACAGTAATGACTGAAGATGGGAAGAAGGCTACCTGTTTGATATCCAAGCCTTTCCTTTCTTCTGGTTGCTAAATACCATTTTTTTTACACACATCACCCACCTCTGACGTCTTGGAGGAGAAGGAAAGATTTTCACGACCTCGGAAACATTCTTTTCTGTTCACCACAACTTTCTTGTTTTTTTTTCCTTTTTTTGTTTATTCCGATGCGCATATTGGGTTTTTGGGACATGTATTGGATGGAGTACATTTTTATCTGAGGAAAGACGAGGCACTCTTTTTTTGCCCTTGGTTGTTGTTGTCGATGGTTTTTTTCCCCCTTTGACTATTACTGCAATTACCTTACATACAACATGCACACACATTTTTTGACACGAAAGATTTTGAGAACAGTCACCCCCCACCCCTCTCTCTCTCTCTCTCTCCTACGCGCAACTCATACCCTGTCGTTTTTGGTTGTTGCTTGATACTTGAATGCTTTTTGCCGCTTGTTTCCGTGTGTGCATGTACTCATTACTCGAGTAGAGTGACAGAGGAAGCAAGACTTGCGTCCTGTCGTGGTTTTTGGAGTAGCCTGGGGTAGGTAGCCAGCTGTTGGGATGGGCCACGCTGTACGCTGGAAAGTAGTTGGCAGTTGTATGCTCTAGAACAAGCCGAAAAAACAATACAATCGCATTCAAATAGCAATGCCAGCATGATACGTATTAAATGTGACAAGTTGCGCAGTTGCGTTTGCTACAAAAACAGGACAGATAGAAAACTACCTGTCCCCATTCACATAACCGGCTTGGTCATGATTTGCACCGTTGCAACGTTCACCTTTGAAAGAAAATGCCAACATGATACACTCGGAGGTGTCAAGATGCGAGATTGAATTTCGCTCTAGTTGCGGTTATTATAAACAGCAAGTTGCCTTTGCAGCACTCAGCTTGGCCATGATCTGCACCGTCGACGAATCCTCTTGAAACGTCATTCCTGCTCGCTTTTCAACGTCCATCGTTTCGCCAACACAAGGCCTGACTGTACGGCCGCGGCGCGACATGCTATGCTGTCACTGCCGACAGATCACCCGCAATGCCGTAGCGGTACCAAGGCGCAGGTTTGGTGCATTGCTACGGCGCTACATTGTAACGGCTCCTGTAGTTCAAATATCACCCGGCCAATGCGCACCTTTATGTTTGGTGTTGGTTCACTTGCCAATCGTGCCATCCAAACGTCATTGTTGTCGATAGCGCGAGCCCCAACAGCGGCAGCGAGACGACGGGCACGGCAGAGCTTCAACACAGCCTCACAGACGCCGATATTGCAAGTTTCATCTTCCGCATCCGGTGCTTAGCTATCGAGTCTCCTTCGCAGCTCTCGCTCTTTTTGCAGGACCTCCAGCTCCAGCCGCTCCACACCGTATCGGAGAGCTTCCTTGCGCTGCCGAATGACGCGCGCGCGAAGCTTATCCTCGGAGCTCAGCATGCGCTTCTTTTGTCGCGCGGCTGCCGCCGAATTGGCGTCGGGCTTTGCGATGCGCCCTTGCTGCAGGTCAGACCGGGCCTTGAGCGTCTCTATGCGACGCTCTTGGCGCTCCGTCTGCGCGTCTGCACGCGAGAGCAAAAAAGCGATGTAGGGGCCAATCTCGTCTCGCAGAGACGCTTCTGCGGCAGCTAGCTTGGGTTGAGGAACAAGTTCGTAATGCTGTTTTCAAATACGTTAGTAAGAGTTGCTAGAATGGAAAAGCCTTCACATTTTGACCGTAAGGTGGTAAAAAGAGTGAGAAGCTGAGAACAAGGTAAGAGCTAGGGGGAGGGGGGGACGGGCGAATCCCCCCCTCCTGACAGCAGCGAAGATGTGCGGCAGACACGAGACACCTAGCCCGGGGGGGCGCCTCAGGCGTGGGGGGAGACGCCATCGTGAAAGAAGAATAACATGCTGCATACGTACTCGAACAGACTTGAGAACATTGATCAGGCGCGGAAAGTCAGAGACACCCTCATCAAGCGTCTCAACAGAAGACTCGAGGAATTTGAGCGACGTCCGTAGCGATGAGACGCAATCTGAGTAGGACGCGGACGAGGCCATCGTGAACGGGGCCCAATAGCTGGCGGCCCACCAAATTGCTGCTGCGGCGGGAGAAGATTTTGGTTTTCTCGTCCGGCTCAGGTATGCACAAGACTGAGACACCTCTTGAAGGAAGAGAGAAGAAGAAGAAGACGGCCTGAGCGTTTTTCTTGGCTGGGATTGTTGTGTAATGGAGCTAACAGCTGGCCAGCGAAGAGGGCATTTGCGCCGAGAATGCGGGGACCCTTTTTCCCAGCTCCTTTTCCTGTTCCGTCTTTTTCGGGCGGGATGGGAAAGGGTTTAAATGCGATCCGCCGGAATTTGACGAGAACACGGTTCTGTTTGCTGGATGGTGAGCTGGGCGAATCCGCCAGTCTGGGTCCTGTCAGTACCGTTGGCGAGGTTGTTTGTGGTGGTGTGTTTTGGAGCCAGCGCTAAGAGTGGGAGCCGCGCTCCACGCGTCGCTCCTGCCCCCACAGTGTGCGACGGACAGTGCATCTCGCCTATTCGCACCTTTACGCGATTTGCAAGTTGTCATCAAGAGAGCCATCATAGACCGCCCAAACACAGGTTGTTGATATTATGACAAGGCGATCCCATTTTCTGCCACCTGCTTCTTTATTGTGATCAGCCATAATGGCCACCTGGTCCAAATCCATCTCCGGTGCTGCCGAAGGTTGATCAGTTCTCTCCCCATGTCTCAAAATGGCCTACTCTCGCCGTAAACTGGAATGCAATGATTGCATAACGGCATGTTGACACAAGTCTTCGAGACACTTTTGCAGCTTATAGTGCCGATATTCGGCTGCCGTTGCTTGGTGCGCCGTATCCTAGACTGAGCTGTGTTCCCAGACTTGGGCAAGCCCGCGAACGATCTGAGCGGCCTCCGCTTCTGCTCATTCCCAACGAAGACGTGAATATGTGACGAGGATAGTAACTAGTAGCTTCCTTTCTGCTTCCATAGGTTTCCCAAGTGTTTGGTTCGGGTTTGAGGTTTGAGATGATTACCAATGATTCCAAGCTGGTAATTCTTGTTATCCAGCGTCCAGGCTACCATCCTGATCTCAAAAACTTTCACCTCTCGCCAAACTACACGTCGACCTTTCTTTTTTTCCATCTCCCAAATTTCCAGGTTCTCAAACATTCTGGACACTAGCTGCGTTGCTAGAGGGCCAGGTGTATTCGAAAAACGACAGATCGGTGTGGGAATGCAAGCCCACGCTGCAGAGGCACGCCCGGAGCTGGCCACCGCACCACGAGTGAACGAGGCCATCGTGAAGCTCCCAAACAGGCTGCACACCCACAGAACTCCATTTTCTCGTGTAACAGCTACTGGACACGGGGCCTCTGCGGTGGTGCTGTCTCTGGAACCGTGGCCCCGTTTACACACCTTGTTTAGGTGCTAGCAGCTGCCCGTCCTCGGCCGCCTCCCTTGCGGGGTGAGACCTTGCAGCCTTCGAGGCATTCTAACGTGGACCACAACATTGTCTGCTGTTCTACTACTTAATGACGCTGGTCCTGCTTCTCTACTTTTATTTGCGGGTCGAAAAATCATCGAAGCCTGTGGACAGCGACTGCTATCTCCGGCAAGAACTCAGTGCCAAGCCAACAGGTTCCCTCCCAGCCTGGGAGCGGTTCCCTCTCGATGGCTGGTGTTCATCGGTTGACGGACGATTTGAATGGGCGGGAGCATGGCCTGCACTTTACAAACGATGCGTGGAACAATACGATTCTCAACGGAAACGACTTTACCTTGCGCTGGAACGAAACAATAGACGCCAAAAAGGGCGTGTTGGGGCTGTTCAAGGTCACCTACCCCAGCGAAGGCGTGGTGGTCTATGAGACTGCCCAAAACATTTCAAGTAAGTTGAGAAACTTTCGTTTTCAGACCCAACTTGGAGAGGGAGCTGCCCTTTATATCTTCTCTCCTTGCCGAGTAAATTTCATCCTGCTTGCGCGATGCGCAGCGTTGCATCCTACAGCCACCCACGATTTTTAGTTTTGTGGGCACATTCTCCCGTCCCAAGTCATGGACTGACACGATGTCGCAGAATGCCTTCAGCCGACATACTGCAAATGGAAACCCGAGAGCTTGGGAGATGATCTGTACTCATTTTGGCTCGCAAATGATCGTGCGCCCAACGCAAGCTTCGCTATTTCGCCGCCTTGGACGGCAAAGCAACCGGTATACCTAATTAGGACATTGCGCAAACTTGTTATCCCTTTGCTAACTCGCGATGCTAGAAAGTACACAGCTTTACCTGGGCCGCGCCGTTCCTCGTGCCGGTATGCTTGCTGCTCTTCTTGTACTTTGTGTGTGTCACCACATGCCTGCTGTACAGAAAGCGGAGGAAAGCGAAGCGACAAAGAGAAGAGGATGCGCGCGCTGCCAGACGGCGCGCTCTTTCGGCGTCAGAAAATGAAGCCGAGGGATCGCACATCATGTCTGTGAGACACGTCAACCGGCACGGCTCAGTCGACTCTGCCATATTGCTAGAGGAACTTGAGCCGCCAGAGGGGGCATTAAAAAAGCAAGATGTGTGGCTCTTCACCACCGCAACATCTTCAACTGCAGGCTCCGAAGACACAGCCGTCTCGGAGAGCTCCAAGACGGCAGAGCGAAGGGCCGCGCATAAGCAGGCTCTCGCCGAGTCTACTGTACGATTTGTGCGAACAAAGCTATAGTGGTTGGAGGCTTTGTCCTGTTTTTACTATTTTCTTTCTTCTCATTGTCGTTTGTATTCTCGCTATAGAAGCATTTGATCGCATGGTACGATACCTCAGGGTGCTGATTGGGGAAAAGTTTATTCATATATTGGCTGCTGCCTTTTTTTTTTTGGCACAGCAAGTCACCGGAGGGAGTTGGGCATTGTTCATTAGAATTGTCTACATGTGGAAGGGTGCGTTGGCGAAAAGTGGCGGGCCATTCAACAGAAAGAACGAGAGCCAGTGGTATTATACCCCAAGTGTGTTTGATAACACTCTGTTTATATCGAAAGAAACCTACCCGATTCTTCAGATGTATACATGAATTTTAGAACGAATTGATTGACTCTTTTCTTACTGATTGCGGTCTCTTGCGGTGAGAAGCTATGCCAACCGCCGTGTGCGAGGCAACCTGCGGTACTCGATCGTATCTGCTCCTTTTCAAACTAGAGGAAAGGACAGAAGGCATATACAGTTGCAAATCGGGTGAATGTTACCTCTCAACAGCCGCTGTAGATCTCGTCCCTGCATTCAAGTAGTGGCTTGACGTGGGGGCGACGCTGGTCGGTGGCCCCGCCAATTTTCGACCCCTCCGAACGTGCTGCCCCTCCAAGTTTCTGACTCACAAACAACCGCGACCAGCTGCATTAAAGTGACGAAGCGCCCGGCGATTGAGTTTGATTTTATTGCTGCCCAGTTCTCTCCTGCGTTATCGATTCGAACCACACGACGTTCGCGCGCAACCATGGCGACCACCCCACAAACAAAGGAGGAGCGCCTCGCGCTGATCAGAGAGAACCTCGCCGAGGTGCTCAACTCGGAGATTATCGAAAAGATTCTTGACGAGGGCCGCAACCCAAAGATTTACTGGGGTATGTCATTACACCTTTCGAATCTCGCGCCCAATTCACATAGTCGTCGAAGCCGTTTTGCTAACGTCGCTTGGGTCTCCAGGTACCGCCACCACGGCGCCGCCTCACTGCGGCTACTTTGTGCCCGCCATCAAGATTGCGCAGCTCCTCGCCGCCGGCTGCGAGATGACGATTCTCCTCGCCGACATCCACGCCTTCCTCGACAACCTCAAGGCCCCGATCGAGATGGTGGAGCAGCGCGCCGAGTACTACCGCTTCATGATCACAGCCATCCTCGAGGCCGTCGGCATCTCGACGGACAAGCTCAAGTTTGTCCTCGGCAGCTCCTACCAAAAGACCTCGGAATACGTCATGGACGTCTACCGCATGTGCTCCGTCGTGTCGGAGCACGACGCCCGCCGCGCAGGCTCCGAGACGGTCAAGCAGTCGGCCAACCCCCCGCTGAGCGGCCTGCTCTACCCTGTTCTGCAAATTCTCGACGAGCAGTACCTGGACGTCGACGCACAGTTTGGAGGTATGCCCAGAATTATAGAATGTATACGTCTTTTGTGGCGGTGTTTTTGCTAACGTTCGCAGGCATGGACCAAAGAAAACTGTTCATTGCGGCCAAGGAGTGGCTGCCCAAGCTTGGATACAGAGAGCGTGCTCATTTGATGAACCCGCTGGTTCCTGGCCTCCAGGGTGCCAAGATGAGCTCCAGTGACCCTAGTATGTTGAATCCAAGGGCTTTAGCGCGGACTCGGCGATTCTAACGCGTTACAACAGACAGCAAGATCGACCTGCTTGACAGCGAGGAGGCTATCCGCAAGAAGATTAACAAGGCCGAGTGCGCCCCCAAGGTTGTCGAAGGCAATGGTGTTCTCGCCTTCACCGAATATGTGCTACTTCCTGCTGCTGCTCTCAAGGGCAAGAAAGAGTTCACCGTCGCTCGCCGCGACGACACTCCCCTCGTCTACACCAGCATCGAGCACATGCACGAGGATTACAAGAGTGACAAGGTTAGTCGTGCCCGAACTCATGATTCTCTTCACATTCGTCTAACATGTCCTGCTTTAGCTCATTCCTCAAGATCTTAAGCCCGCCGTTGCCCAGGCTCTCGTCGACCTGACTGCTCCCATTCGCGCTGCTTTCGAGAACTCGCAGGAGTGGAAAGATATCACCCTCAAGGCCTACCCTCCTCCTGAGAAGAAGGTGAAGAAGGTAAAGGATAAGGGCAACCGCTACCCCGCTCGCCCCAAGCCTTCCGATGGCCAGCAAGCCGATGCTGCTGCGGCGCCAGTAGAGACCAAGAAGACTGAGGCCGCACCCGCTGCTGCTGAGCCATCTGCATAGATTAAAGCATGAACTGACGAAACATAAAAAATATGAGAAAAAAGATTAAAAGTAAACAGACTCTGAAAGAAATTTTTCGGGGCTATATTTTGTCGGCACCTGGGGTATAACGTGCCGCGCTTTGGCACGTCGACGTATGTTGTTGTGAGAGCCACTGAAGCTAATAAACGACCATGTATTAAGCCCAACGTCGACGCTGGAAGGAGTATGTGCGCAAGACATAAATAGAAAAAGAGACCGAGGAATCCAAAGATTTCATTATTGATTCAACCATGATATTAAATAAATTGGTATTTACACAAACTTTACAGACATAACAACAGGAGCTGCGCAGAGCTGCACATAGCTGCATGGCACGTGACTCCACGGCCAGATGCTTCCACCGGATTAACAGTTGGTCCCGCAACAGAGCTCTGCGGTGGGTGCGCCGCGCTGACAGGCAGGCGCCTATTGCGTGGTCGGCTCCGTCAGATGCAGCAGAGCGAACGAAGGGCATCATCGAGCTTCCAACAACCGCGAACCCGTCTCCGCACATACAACGACCACATTCCTCGGCCAATCTGCGACTGTCACATCTCCAATTCGCCTTGGCATATATAACAATTTTGATACCATCATCCGACACCAAGCGCTTGCGACCCCAGCGCCGCCATCATGTCCGAGGGAACGTTGAAGCCGGAGAAGGACTTCTCCAAGGAGGTCGATGAACAGCTTCCCCAAGCTGAGAAGCTCGCTTCTGTTAGTTGTCTTAACCTCATTGGTGGGTTACTATCACCGTGTGCTAATTTTAATGGCAGAGCAACCTCCAAGGTGCCATCGAGAAGCTCGCCGCTCTTGAGAAACAAACACGCCAGGTATGAACAGACCAAGGTGGCGACCGCGGGACCTTCAGCTAACGAGCAACACAGGCTTCCGATTTGGCCTCTACATCGCGAATCCTCATCGCCATCGTAACGTTATGCAAAAATGCTGGCGACTGGAGCCTGCTGAACGAGCAGACGCTCGTGCTCTCCAAGAAGCACAGCCAGCTCAAGCAGGCCATCACCAAGATGGTGCAGACCGTTGTCGGCTTCCTCGACGATACCCCCGACCTGAAGACGAAGCTTTCCGTCATCGAGACCCTGAGAACTGTCACCGAAGGCAAGATCTTTGTCGAAGTCGAACGCGCCCGCGTCACCAAGATCCTCTCCGACATCAAGAAGGAGCAGGGCGACCTCAAGGCCGCCACCGAGATCCTGTGTGAGCTACAGGTTGAAACCTTTGGCTCGATGGATCGAAGAGAGAAGACTGAATTCATCCTCGCTCAAGTTGCCCTCTGCATCGAGAGTGGCGACTGGACTCAAGCTGGCATCCTCGGTCGCAAGATCAGCACAAAGTACCTATCGCGCAAGCCGAAGAAGACTGCTGAGCAGCTCGAGAAGGAAGCCAAGGAGCGTGAGAAGAAGAAGGCTCGCGGCGAAGAGGTTCCCGAGGAGAAGGAGGACGACACGACCGATCTGAAGCTCCGTTACTACGAGCAGCAAATCATGCTGGCCAAGCACGACGACAAGTACCTCGAAGTTTGCAAGAACTACAGACAAGTCCTTGACACAGAAGCTGTTGAGGAAGACTCTGCCAAGCTTCACCCCGTATGTCCTCCATCTTCTACTCACTATCATTGCCGCCACTAACTAGAAACAGGTCCTGCAAAGAATCATCTACTTTGTTATTCTGGCACCATATGATAATGAGCAACACGATCTCCTTCACCGTATTCACAAAGATTCACGCAATACTCAAGTTTCTCTGGATGCTGAGCTTCTGCGACTATTTACTGTTCACGAACTTATGCGCTGGCCCGAGATCGCCAAGAAGTTTGGCCCGCACCTGTGCAGCACCGACGTCTTTGATGCTAAGGGCAACTCTTCAGACGAGAAGGCGCAACAGCGCTGGCAAGATCTGCGCAAACGAGTCATTGAGCACAATGTTCGCGTAGTGGCCAAGTACTACACTCGCATCCAGATGGGTCGCCTCACCGAGCTCCTCGATCTCACAGAAGATGAAACCGAGAAGTACATTAGTGAGCTGGTTACTTCTAAGACAGTATACGCCAGAATTGATCGCCCGGCGCGCATCGTCAGCTTCTCTAAGCCCAGAGACGCTGATGATGTGCTGAACGAATGGAGCCACAACATGAAGAGCCTGCTTGGTCTGCTGGAGAGAATTGACCACCTTATCACGAAGGAGGAGATGATGGCACGCATTCAACCCACAAGCGCAAAATAGATTATGGAGAGAGGGGGTGACTGCGTCTAGGCGGTGTAATTGTACAGATAGCCGGGATATAGAGGACGAGTAGTTGAGAAACAATTAAAACAATCTAAATGTGAAATGCCATGATAAGTCTTGATCTAAAACCTCTAGTACGTCTTTGTATCTATTCTATGCGTTGTTGTTCAATGCTGCAGTTCTACAGCTCTGACTTGAGTTCCTTATCGTAAACATGCTGCTTGATAAAGCCAGCCAAGGGCATCACCCATTCCTTGGCCACGGGCACATGGTGGCCACCGGGGTGCGTAACAACCAAAGGATTTTCGCAGGCCTGAATCAGGGTCTGGCTCCTCGACTCATCCACCGCCGTGTCCAGGCTTCCCAGCACATGCAGCGTCGGCGTCGCAATCTTGGGGTCAAACAGCCAGGCGACGTCCGGGTCCGCGGCGCGAAAGCCCGAGTACACGACGCAAAACTTGAGCGGCCGGCCGCCGTTGGCCTCGCGCAGCGCCGTCGCCCAGGCCTCGGTGTCGTCGTCGACAGCCGGGTCGGGCAGCGGCCGACGGCTGTTGCCCTCGAGCGCGCCGGCCAGTATGCCGGCCGCGCAGCCGCCCTGGCTGAAGCCGATGACGCCGTCGACGCCGCCCGCCTCGCGGATGGCGCCTGCTAGCGTGGCCATGCCCTTGTCGATGCCCGCGTACTGGGCCGTGGCCTCGTTGCGCCGCCACCACGCGTACGTCTCGGGCTCGTAGTCGGACGCCGCCGCGCCGTCCGCCGGCGGCTCGTAAAAGGGCATGTCGCTAGGCTTGAGTCGGATGGGCCCCGTGGGGTAGAACAGCTGCGGCACGAGCGAGATGGGCGCCAGAAGCTTGGTGAGGGCCTTTTCCAGCGCGCGCGTCTTGGCGCGGAATAGGTTGCCGTTTTGCGTGAAGCCTGAGTGATGGGGGAACGAGACGAGGAGTCAGCGCATGGAACTGATGATGGAGGCGACGAGTTGAGACCGGAAGCTACGGACCGTGGATCATGAGAATCTTGACTTCTTTCTTGGGGGGCGGGCCAGGCTTCTTGGGCGCCGCGGCGCCGTCTGCGACTCCGGACATGTTGCGGATGGTGATGTGAGGTTGCCGATGTGAGGCACTAAGAACCGTGGTAAAGAATGTCGGAAATCGCAAGAGACGAGGGGTTCTATTCATGAAATGTATAATTCGAAAGTGAACAACCGCTCAGTACGGGAGACGTATACGATACTTGACGTGGCGAGATATGAGTTGCTGGAGTAGAGTGTCAAATCTCAGTTCGCAGTGGGATCTGGTTAGTGTCCGAGTGGGTTTTCGGCAAGCAGCGTCATACGGCGTGTTCGGGAACATCCCCAAGCCACGATTTATGCACCGAAGAGAAAATAGACGCATTGCGCACTGATTGTTCGAGCCAAAATTTTGGTACAAGCCGATAAGTCTACGGGTTTACACATGCCCAAGTCGACCCAATGGTCCCACTGAGAGGCACATCAGGAGGTAGCTCGGCGGTTCAACAGTATTCGACAGTTATAGAGCGTCTCAACTTCCGGCCGCGTCGTCAGTAGCAATCTTCAACTAGAATCTTCCGCTGAACTTGGCCGAATCCCTTCACTGGAACGAGATCACGGATACAAATGGTTGTTGGTGGTCGAGTACAAAGGGTCTATTATGCCCGATATGCGAGTCTATGATACAATCAGACGGTTCGGTTTTGGATACATTCGCTGCATCCGGTCGATATGCTCGTCCCCTCGTTATCGCTTGCTTCCTCCTCTCCGTTCAAGATATGTTTAGTGACCGCCAGCAGTCTTGGCGTTGGGGTTGCGGGGGTCGTTCTTCCACTCGTCGGCTGCAATTCAGTCAGTAATTGCGTTGCGCAATCGCGACAAGGTCGCATGGGGACAACGTACAGGCCATCATGGCGTTCTGGGCGGAGTTGGCACCGTAGGCAATGACAATACCTACAAAGGGGGGTTAGCACGCTTCGTTTCCCGCCGTTGGTGAGACTCCAATCCGCATTTCAATCTCGTATTTTTCGCCATTGGGTCGCGGGAAAACGATGAACATTGTCGTCGGACTCGGTTTTGTGATGGCGCATTACGTACCGGCAACGAAGAAGGGCCAGTAGGGCTTCACTGTTCATCGATGGCGGTTAGCAAAAATCTCGGGATCATTCGGGGGCCAGGCGAAAGGCGAAGGGCGGTAGACGGCGCGTCTGGCGGAGCGGCATTGACGTACGGAAAGGAGCCGGGAACTTCTTGAGGGGGGCGGCACCGAACATGATGGCGATTGTCTATGTATCTGCGGCGGATGGGGGTGGGAATGGAGTGGTTGTTTTGGAGGTTGAGATAAAACGAGCCTTTTTCGTCTACCTAGCAAAGCTCCTGCAAGCCTGGCGCCAGCGTCGAATCAGAAGTCGGGGCCTGAGGCAAGGAGAAACCTCGGAAGCCGGCCGAGCGTGTTTTTCCGGCCGAGCTGGCAGAGCAAGTTTGTAGTCGTCGGCGTCAGTTGTCAGCTCACGTGAGAGCCTGGCCTGGCCTGCTTTCCAGAGTGGGAACCCAATGACGCATATGATTGGCAGCCAAACGGCTCAGCCAGAGGAGGGGACAGGCTCCACCCAGAATGCGGAGGCATCAGACTAGTAGTCATGGTAGTGGCTCACAGTAGTAATACCGACGTACCTTGCTCGCAACAAGCTCCTACGCTTCCCATGCAATAAGAACGCAGCCATTACCGCGCCGTCTGCCACACCACCTCGAACCTGCGCGACACTATCATTCTGCTACTTCTGCAATACCAAGTGCGGGGTGACCACCATTTTCGACTGCAACCTCCTCTTCAGCCACGCCCAATCACTAGCTGGAACAACCCTCCTGCTACCCTGGCTGGTTCAACCACAAGCTCCTTCCTAGCCTCTCTGTGCTCTGCCTGTCTCGCTCTCTCGCTTCCTGCCACTCTACTCCGCATCTGCTCGTCTCGTCTCGATTTTGCTTCGATTTAGGACGCGCTAGACAAGCCGCCCGTATCGAACGCCGTTCGTCTGTTTGTTGTGCTGTGATACTCTTGCGGGTTTCACCTCTCTCAACCAAACACTCGCCTTCCCCAGCCATGCTTCCCGGTCGGCTCTCCCGCCCAGCGCTGGCAGCTGCTGCTGCTGCACGCTCCGGCGTCCGAGCCATGAGTGCGACGGCTGCCATGCAGTCCAAGACTCCCGGCATGGGCGACATTGACCCGGCCAAGTCCTCCGTCGAGGCATTTCACGAGAAGCAGAAGTCGTTCCGAGAGAAGCTTGTCCAGGCACAGAAGGAACAAGGAGCTCGTGCGTTTGATGCCCATAAACACCCCCAGGAGTCTGCTTCGGCGGACAGCTCATCTAAGACCTCTGCAGGAGCCACGGCCGCGGCCACCAACCCCACGTCGGAGAAGAAGTCGGGACCGCTGTCGAACCTCATCTATGGCACGAAGGAGGGTCGCGAGATGGAGGCGCAGCTCGAGGCAAGCTTCAGCCAGGTCCTCGCTCGCGGCAAGTACGTCCACTCGATAGTCTTCCACCGCGTCAAGCCTGACAAGGTTGACGAGTACGTCGATCTCGTCGGCAACTGGTACCCTACCATTGCCAACAGACCTGAGAATAAGGTGCATCTGGTCGGCAGCTGGAGGACGGAGATTGGTGACTGTGACACGTTCAGTAAGTGGAATCTACCTCGGGCTATCTAGCAGTGACTAACGACTTGCGCAGTTCACATCTGGGAGTATCAGAAGTACGAGGGATACCACCAGTCTCGCCACTCCATTTGCAACCACCCCGAATTCGCCGAGAACAACAGAAAGCTCCACAAGCTCATTGACTCGAAGAAGATTGACCTGATGCAGGAATTCTCCTTCTGGCCGACGACTCCCCCTCGACAACTTGGTGGTGTCTTTGAGCTTCGATCTTATACACTTGATCCCGGCAACCTGCTTGAGTGGGAGACTCACTGGAGACGCGGCCTCAAGGCCCGCCGCGAGGTCATGGAAGGTGTTGGTGCCTGGTTTGTCCAGATTGGTGACCTTAACACCGTTCACCACCTCTGGCAGTTTGCCAATCTGGAAGAGCGCCGTGACCGTCGCGAGAAGAGTTGGTCTGTTGAGGGCTGGAGCGATACCGTGCACAAGACTGTTCCTCTGATTCAGAACATGCAGTCTCGCATTCTGATCCCCATGCCATGGTCCCCTGTGGCCTAGTTGCACCCTTTCGGATTTGACGTCTCCATCTGTGGCATGCATATAGATGAAGCGACCTGTTAGCCATCAAGGCATTTGTTTTCCTTTGTCAAAGAATCAAGTCGACAGTTTTCAATTGAGGAGCCACACGTGGGCTGGAGACAGGATCTGAGTGCGTTTGGTCACGTTTGTTTTCGTATTGGCTTTTGGCGAGGGTGAACCTGTATAACAGCCATTTTGTACGTCTTTTACTAGCAACACTGGATTCAATAGCATATGCACATTATAGAGGCCTTGCCACACTGTGCGCTGTGGTTTTTGTATTATTTGCTATTTGTTTTATTCGTGATGGCATTATGACTAGTCTTGTGGTAAGCAGCCAAGTACCGCAGTCAGGTTGCGACGCGTCTGTCCCAATACATGGTTGAGAGACCCCAGTTTAGAGAAAAGAGAAATCAACGAAGGGTCAGCACTCACCACGCGAACTTTTTCGCGGACATGTACCTCTTCAACCGTCTTCTTGCCGTTGCCATCCCGTGTTCCTGACAGCACGGGACCGGCTGATCTGCCAGCGGTGCCCATCTTGTGGCCAAGAGTTGAGCCATCACCAGATGCGCTGTATTTAAATACCGTGTCCATCTCGTCATGCTCAAGACGTCGCATCGTGCCAATGGCGAGACCAAGCTTGACGCCAAAGTTGACAGGCGCGTTCGATGGTTCCAGCACACGCAGCCATAGCACAACGCAGCTCTCCTGTATGCCAATATGAAAGCTAATAGGGTTGCTAGCGTTGCTGCCGCCGGCGGCAAATTGAGCAGCGAATGCACCGACGCCGCCAGAGCCGCCGCCACCGCCGTTGGTGGTCGTAGCCGCAGTAAAGTGCTGCGACGGACAGGAGCTTGTCTGCCACGTCGGGTCGGATTCGGTGAGGGGCCGGCCCTTGAGCAGCACGATGGCCTGATCGAGCGACTCGCCAAGAACGGTGAGGGAGGACGCGAGCGTGGCCGCATCGGGCTGTTGACTCAACGTCACGTCAAGAAGGTTGACAGCTTCGTTGAGATGCGTGTTGAGCAGTTCCAGGGCGGGAATGTAGATTGGTTGGTTCGGAGCAATGGTGAGCGACGTGGTCGACGTGGTTCGAAGTTGGAGGTTCAAAGTCTGTCGGTGGTCAGATTCGTGAGGCTCGTCGCTGAGGCCGTTTGGTTTTGGTTGGGTGTGTCAACTTACGCCTTTGACCAGGCGGGTTCCCACGCGGGTTATCGTCCCCTTGACTTTTTCGTTGCGCGGCGTGCTCATCACGAGCGTGCTTCCCGGGTCAATGGGCGCGAGCAGCGCATAGCAGTCCTCGAGGCCATGCTTGAGGTCGCGGCAGGCCTCCAGGCTCTCGGTCGTTATCCAGGCGAGTTCATTTTTCTGAGAATGAATTAGCATATTGGGCCGGTGAACAAAGGAACCAATCAAAGCGTCACGAATTGGCAAAGATAATATGAAGCAAGCGCGAAAGAGCAAAACATACCAAGGTCTCGGCCTCTTTAAGCTTCAGCTCCTCGGGGGAGATGGGTGGCCAGATGGCCAAGGACATGGTGTCTGGAAGACGTGTCTGGTTGCAATCAAGGGGGGAGAAACCAGAGAAAGCTAAGGGCGCGGCTGCAGCGCAGCGCAGGCAGCCATTTCCCTTGTCGCTGGCGTGTTGGGGGTTGCAGGCAGACGAGAAGAGCGATGATGCCAGGTCGACGAAGCTGGAGCTTGCGACCGAGAGCCCAGATGTAGCTGGAGGGTGGGCCAGGTGACGTGACGTGGGGTCAGGTGCAGCGAGGTTCAACGGCTCCAGTTTGCAGCGGGAGAAATTATCAGATTGAACTTGATCGATGAGTATATTAATCAGTTGCATTCGAAGAACGCTATGTGCTCTTTCTCTGCAGCATAGGTACGCAAACGTACGCGGGAAGTCTTGACACCGGTGTACTGCCAGTGATTCCCGTGGGTATTATATGTCGGAACCAAATACGCAACTTATACAGTAGATGCATAAACTAAAGTATATAACTTACGCCCCGTTACTCATTCGTCTCCATTTCTATTTCTTCACTTCTCTATTTTGAGGTCCTGCCGCTGTCGTATCCTTAATTCATCTGTTCAAGCACCCGAGCTGCATCTCCAGCACTGCGCAATAGTGGGTCTCACCTAAATAACTTTTGGGCGTCACCGGCCTCTGAACTGAAAATCTAGATATTTTCCATCTTTGTGCATAGTCCTTTTCGCAACCACCTTTTTTCCAGCGGAAGAACGAATGTCTCAGGCAGACTGTGCAATCGCAATAGTCGAGTCCTTCACACACAAAGCTGCCTGAATTGCGAAGCGCATAGGCTGTAATATTGTTGCCTACTCAGATCCGCCACGATGGCTCGGAATGATGAGAATGAAGCGACAAGGCAGCGACGAAGGACGATCGGATCTGTTACAAAACTAGATCCTGTCCCCAAAGGTATGTTTGATCGTACATTATCGCAACTACCGGCCAATATACTTTCCACAAGGTTGTTGACAGACGGGTGCGTTATCTAGGTTCCAAGCTGCGCAAACGACCGCTCATTCGGCGGCCTTTGCCAGCCTCGTCCAAAGACCGTATCATCTATGTCTCCTCAAGCACGCCATTCATGTCCGCGGTGAAGCGCGTCCGCAAACAGCTGGATCGCTCGCTCAAGTCGGGCGGGAGCTCGCAGGCAGCGCGCAAGAACGCGTCCCTGCATTCGCGCATCGAGAGCCTCAGACGCGACGTGGAAAGGAACGCGAACAGTGCCAGCAGTACCAATGCAGAGTATGGTGCGATCGTCACACTAATTGGCACCGGCAAGGCCGTCGAGAAGACGCTTTCTCTGGCAAGTTGGTTCGAGCAGCAGTCTGACTGCAACGTTGCCGTCAGGACTCGGACTGTGGCTACGGTGGATGATATCACAGCGGCGGGAGCTCCTGATGCCGGGGATCAGGAGGAAGATGAAAGCCGGCTTCGTCGGTTAAGTTGCCTGGAGATAGTCGTGAGTTTGAAGTGAAACAGCTGTGTCGGTTGCAGATGGTGGCGCATTGAGACGCTCTGGCTGTGAAATCCACCCAGAGGATACTGCATAGCAAATCACGATTCGCAAGTCATGGAGAATTTCATTTCAGGATATCAACAATACGCCTCCGCTCCCGAGGACAGCGGACTGGCAAGCAGTGCCGCGGAGGGCAGCGGAAGCGGAACTGTCGGAAGCCACGGGGTGGGTTGCGCCATGTGGCTTTGCCAATGGTCGAAATACATGCTTAACCCCGCCATTTATCAGTTTCGGACTTAACAGCTGCTCTGAAAGGCCGTGCCGCCGCAATAAGGCGAGCATGTTTTAAGCTCAGAGTTTACGTCTGATAATTGCATACCCGGGCCGATTAATTTGCAGATTTGTGCAAGCTTGGCTGGAAAGGGAACACGGGAATCACAGTTGCATAATGATGCATTTCTTTGTATTTGCCGTTAGATTGTTGGGCGTTATTTCTACATGATATCGCTGATAAGAACAACTCATATGTTCATAGAATGGGGTGACGAAAATATTAACAAAAACTTCGGACCAATCTTTCTGTCCGTAGGACCTTTCCAGGGCGCCAATATGCAAATGCAATCCAAATGCCCGAAAACTCCAAGCCCATGAAACGAGACATTACAAATGTACCATATAAGTAGATGGTAGAAAATTGGAAAAATCAGAGTCGTGATAAGACAGACATGTGTCTCAAGATATCAAAACGCCGGGTCATGATGATAAGCGAGAACGCGAAGAAAACAATTGATGGGAGGGTGGGCGTATGAGTTTACGTGACGCGGAATGCACTGCATAATAGTTAGCTAAGAGTGTTCAAACAGAGGTTCGGTGAAGATATACGTACTCGATAATGAGCTCATCGCCCTTCCAAACGCCACTGGCAACCCACAGGCCGCAGTTTACGAGTTCAGCATAGCGCTTGTCGGCAGCTTTGACTGTGCAAAACATGCGGAAGCTGTATTGCCGAGGGTCAATGTCCTTGGCCTTTCGCGGGCTCAGGAGGACATCGAGAACATTGCAGGGGCCAGAGAGCGAGCCGCGGGTGCGCATCTCGAAGACGGCGGGGGCTGCTTCGTCGGTCTGCAGGACAAAGGCGCCCTCAACGATACGGATTGGGCGGAAGCCGCGGGCTTGACCAAGGTCATATCCACCAGCCTGCGAGGATGGTTGGTTAGTCGAATGTCCGGCGGAAGAATCGGCCAAAAATTAAATATCGGATGAAACATACCAAAACACGACCGTTGCCGAAGGTGCCTGACCATTTACCGCTAGTGACGGTGATGATTTCCTTGTGAACTCTATTCTCGGAGCGCGACAGTTCGGGGTTGAGGGAGACGGCGATGCGAAAGTCAAACTCGAGAGCCGGCATGGGAAAGAGCAGGTCGGGGCTGGGGAAGTGGTCGAGCGACCGCTTGGAGAGCTCTTCGATACTCCGTGATGTTGGGCAGACGCTTTTCATGTGGTGTTAGTAAATGCAATCGCATGACTGGTCGTCGGTGACGACGACGGGGGCGGGTCAAGTATACATACCCCATGAGTCTAGTATCCAGCTCGGAGTCATCGACTTTGCGCTTCTTCTGGCAGTGCTGTGACGAGGAAGAGGACGCCGATGATGAGGCACCGGCGGTAAACGCAGTGGGCAGGCATGCACTGCCATCCCAGCCGAATCCTAGGGTGTCCTCGCCTTGTCGACTGGTGCCATCGTTACCCAGGCTTGTGACTGGCGTAGGGGCGTCGGTGACCTGGGAGTTTGTTGGGACCGACGAGGCGTCTGTGTCGGTCGCCATGATGATCGCTGCGTGAATTTGATGATGGAAAGATTGGAACAGGAGAGTGGCCGATATCGAAAAAAAAGTGTCCGTCACCAGACGGAGATTTCTAGTGTTGGTTGGGAGGTGCAGCGTCGGGGCTGTATATAGTGGGTGGCGGCCGTGGCGAGAAGTGGGCTGTATAAGTAGGCCGGGAACGGTATCGCCACTGTACGGTGGTATTGACAGTGTCTTTGAGTTGAGGAGGGGACCGTGTTATAGGTGCGGTATCCTTCTTCTGTGTTGTGAACCTCAAAGCGATAGATGAAGATATGTTCAATCTTCGTTGCAGCTGTAGGGGTAGAGTATGAGCTGAATGAGGAGTTTGTGG
>JARDXD010001137.1:0-22572 GCA_029218145.1 Aphanocladium album
TTTATCCAGTCCTTCGCTTTTCCATTTTCCCATTCTTTTGTTACAGCTCGAACAACCACAGCGGGAGCTGCTGAGAGTCCAAGACACTACATGTAGGTACAGAGCTACAGTGTCTCTTTTTCGTCAGGGTCAGGGTCTACCTGGTCGTCAGACCAACCGCAGAGCAATGACTAGGCCGTGAAAAGGCGGCTTGCTGCTTTGCTGCTACCTTGTTTGCTGCCATCCAGAGTCGGACTGTTTGTCAAGTTTACTGCATGCTTGTTGGGACAGCCCCGACAACGGCCGAAAAAAGTCGCCTCGCCAACGGCCACTGTGGCACTGTGGCACTGTGTAATACAGCAAGTACCCAAGTAGCCCAGCTGGTGAGGGGCAGTGGTGGGGGACCCGAGCATGGCGTGCTGGGAGAGCTGCATTTGCTGGTGCAGGACCCCTCTTTGCGCTCTTTGCCCTCTCCTCTCAATTTGCTAGGTAGGTAGGTAGGTACTTGGGTGGGTAGCTAGCCTCCTCTGCTGGCCGCTGCTGGCCTCTGTTTCAGCCCTCGTTTTCGTAAAATGTCAACCCCCCCTGCCAATAACCGCCCCTCAATTCTTTGATACAGATACGCAATTTTGCTTCCCTGCCCGGATAACGCGAGCCACTCCTTGCACGTGTGGATGCGGATGAGCCAAGAGGCTGCTGCTTGGGATTGTTACAGCCAGTGGCTGCGGCAGCACTGCACTGTTGAGAGGTCGGTGGGTTTTCGCACTGGGCGGCTGGGTGGATGAAGTTATCAACGGCAACCACTCAGCGCCAATATCAACCAGACCCAAAAGACCCAGTGAGGGGCCCGCGAGGGGGATTTTCTCTCATCTTCCCTTCCAAAGGTACACTGCTTTGCCTGCCTTGCTCCCCTCCTCCACCTACTCGAGATGCCGCCTGCTCTCGACACTAAAATCACGACAAACTATGATTGCGCCATCACCCAGGCCCGCATCTTTTAGTCTCGAGATTTTTTCAGGCTTGACCGGATCAAGCAGATTTAATTAGCCAAATTTTTTGACACCCTCGACTCAGGGAACCATCTAGTTTTTCTCCCCGAGCGCCCGACGTCCCGACGCCAAACGAAACAGCAAAGGATTGCCTTATTACGTGGCCGAGAGAGAGCCTGGTTCTGTAGCCGCATCCGCATTCTGCTCGTGCCGTTTGTCTCGCCATGTCTCAAGTGGCGCCGTGGAAACTCGGAAGCTTCTCACAAGCGACGACCCATATCACCCGACATCCGAAAGCTTCGTCCTTCTCCCATACAATGCACGGATAACAATTGAAGAAACAAAAGCGTGCCCGACTTCGATCAAATATGATAGCTTGAGTTTCTGTATGATGCCAGCAGTAGCACTGTTCCCCAACCTCGTTCACCGCATCCAACCTCGCAAAAAGTTTGTTAGTTAGGTACTCTCCGTTTAACGCTAGCGGCACTAGTGAAGTAATTTCAACGTCGCATCTCTTCGGCCTTCAAACAGGGTAAATAATGCCTGCTAGGACACAGATGGTACCCGAGCTCGTATTTTGATTCATCTGTTGCGCGTAGAACTTCTGCTGCAGACATCTTCGCTGCAAGCCTATGGCTGCCCGTCTCCCGCCACCTGGCGGCGTGCCTCTGCAATACTAGCTGCAGGCGCGTAAAGCCACGAAGAAAAAGCATACTTCGCAGCACGCCATGTTACCTTCGTTCAAACATCATGGTTGCATATTTTGGCCTCTCATATTGGGTTACAAACGTAGGAGGGCCGATGACACGAATTGCCCAGTTCTACACCACAATGCCTGTGTCACACCTGCCGTTTGTAACTGCCAGAAGTCTCTTGCTAGCCAGTAGCCAGCTACCCCGAGAGCTGCGTGCTGCATGAAACGATGATTGTCCATCCTCGTTCGTCATTGAGATCAGCTGTTAATACGCTCGCTAGTATTGTCTTTCATTTGCATCTACAAGCTACCACCACCCTGCCCTAGGTCGAGACGGTAACTATTGCCGCAGTGTACACGCAAGCCTGCCGCGGCCATGTTTGGCCTCTGCGGCTGCTCTTTTCGTCGACGACCCAAGAAAATACAGATGCCTTCTAACAGAAATGTACAACTGAATGTCAAAGATGTCCCTAGAAAAGCCGAAACGGCGGTTCACGATCCTGCGGCACTTCCAGACGCCAGCCGTATCAGCTTGGATGACTTCGGCATTCAGAGCTCTAGCGTGCCAAAGAGAAAGAGCAGCAACACGATTGAATCAGTTAAAGAAAAGCTAATACGGCACCTATCACATGATAAAGACTCGCCCCAAAATGCGCAGGGCTCTCCGAGCAGCGATAGAGAAGAGATAGCGCGTCGTGCAGAGCTCCGCAGATTTCGCGCCAGGAGAATCCAAGAAGAGCTCAAAGAAGACTACAGCAAATCCCTTTCAACTCAAAACTCAATTCGAAGCACAAGATATCTGTCTACCCTCATTGATATCGGTCTTCCGGGCCATGGCCCCAGGGACGCCATCGAATTTTCCATCGATACTGGCAGCCACCTGCCGGGGCCTTGTCCGTCCCCTATGCCTAGCTTTTCGTCTTCCAACTTCAGAGCTTCGAATCCGTCCATGAAGCGATGGAGCAGTTGTCCCGCTGCAATTAGAGATAACTGGAACGAGAATGCCGCCCGTTTTTACCAGGTTTCAACCACACCAGGATCGTTCCAGAGTCATGTCGTATCAGGCAAAGTCTCTGAAGCAAAGTCGCTACCGAATCTACAGCAGCATGGAGTGAAACCTCCTCCATCCGCCAAAATAAACGCAAGTACCACTGATAGAGACAGTAGTTCAACATTGAATGTCTGGCTTGCACTCCAAGAATCACAATCGCGAAATAGTCCAGCTTTGAGCTCAAAGAATCTTAGGACATCGTCTGTCGGCTTTGGTCGACCACAAAATACTCCCGTTGAACAGGGGCTAGCCGATACAGGACACGATGCTGTTACAATTCCTTATCCCGTTCACCGTCCGAGAAACTCCCAGCGTCGTGCGAGCGCGACTGAGCTACAGCGACAATACATTAAGCCACCTTCAAAGCCTAGCTCCTATCATCGCTATCGAAATAGAAGCATGATAGTACCTTCCTGTACGAAGAAAGACCAATCTACTAGCTCCAGTCGGGGGGCCATTGTAACACCAGAAACACCGGGAGGGATTTCGTCTTCTTATTATCCGTCTGTCATGCAAAGCATACAGCCCAGTCCTAGTCGGTCCAACTCTCTAGTCAACTTTCTGAGTCCAAAAGACTTGCAAAGTCTGGAGCTATCTCCTTTCGAATGTGAGTGCGGCACTTCCAACCAGCACCTGTATACTAACTCCAACAGGGCATGATAGTAGTTCTGTTCTCAGAAGCTTTGGCAATTCTGGTGATGATCGGAGCTCTTACGTTACGGCACACGATGGAGACGATGGCTCCCAACATTCTCGACATGTTGATGAGGACGGCACCCAAGGGGTCGATGATGGTCCCGCAGACGCCAATCGGTCGTTGAACAGACTCTTCCTGAGCACTTTGAGCGTTCGCAAGAGACGGGGAAACTACGCAGCGATCAAATCTATGAGCAATGATAAATTTTCTACTCCAAAAAAGATGAAAAATACCCACGCAGAAAGGGTTGGATTCCCTGCTCGCTGGCGATCTGGTAGCACATCTTGGAATATCCCGGCCAGCCTCCCGAAACGCATTTCTTCGAAACTGTGGCATCAGCACGGTGTAGATTCTGGAACACCAGTCAAACCTATACCAATCGCGCAGGAGATGGACAAGACAGAAGACGCTGGGAACGTCACTGACTTGCCATCCAAGCACGATCTTGTCGCTGAAGCGCGACAAGTGAGTTATCGCACCACAGGACAGAATACGAAGGCAGCTGTTTCCTCCGAATTGAACAAATGCCAGCTTAATAAACAAAGGCAAGTTCGCCATATTTATAATATCTTGTTCTAACACGAATTTGCCCTAGAGCGCGAATTGCTTCAAATCCGATGAGACACAAGCACATCACTGCCCCGGATTCCATGGCATACAGTGCTTTGCAAAAAGTCTCTCGGCGGAATTTATCTGCACCTCCTCTATCATGGGCTAGATATCAGTCACGGAAACGGCTGCACAGTCCATCTCCCATGACTGAAGCGAGATCGATCTCAGCTTCTGGCCACCAAGAGAAAGCGTCAACCTACCCTGCATCGGCCGACTGTGCTGCTCATTCTATTACTTCACCCACAAAGTTCGGCGACCTATTAAATGCCATTGCAGAACTTTTTCGGTTACGCGTGTCACCCGATGGATTGATGCATGCGGACCCCGAACCTAATCCCGTGAAGCTTCTACCATTGGAGCCATTGAAGATTGACGAAGTGCAGACTTCCCCAGTTTTAGGTGAAATCGAAATGTTTCGTCCAACCCGGTGAATTTCGAATTAGCATAAACAAAGATTACGGAAGAAAGCAAAGCAGTGTGGCGAGATAATCATGGCACTATTTAGGCCATTTTGACAGTATTATTGCATCTTGTCATTGCCGCACCATATCACAATCTGCAGAGCTTAGAAAGAGGACACTATTAGCATACGATTGCAAGATGATTAATGATAACTAGTTGGTATTTGTGAATGAAGCCTGCTTTGTGTAGCAACAAAAGCATAAATGTACCTTTAAACCGTCGTTAGAATCGTGCCCAGTTGATGTTTATATGCCCAATGAAACGCCCTCAAAAAATGCTGTCGTAGTAATAGAAAGCAATGAGAATTAGACATCTTGATGTACTGTTGCCTGTTGTGGCTGTGTTTCCTCTCTCGCCTTTTCTCGCCTCTCGCGTGCCTGATCTCTACGGCGTCTGTCCTCTCTACGTGCCAACTTTTCCCTCCTCTGGCGCAGCGCCACGCAAAACTTGCTCCGCGCGCGAATCGACTCGCCCTTCCATATGAAGATAAAAGGAATGAGACACATGAGGGTGAGCAGGCCCGCGAGAAGCGAGCAGGCGCCGGCAATGCCGAGCCTGGCAAACATGCGGGACGAGGCGAGGGGCAGCACGACGGCGAGGACGGAGCGGCTGGTGGAGGATGCGGCGTTGGCCGAGGCGGCAAAGATTTCGTAGGCGTCGACGAGGTAATTGAGGATGGCGAAGAAGATGAGCACCATGCCGACGCCAAAGGGGACGCCGGCGAGCAGGGGGACGACAAAGTGCACCGAGGGTCGGGCGGTCCAGCCCATCCAGAAGAGGGAGATGACAAAGAGCGGGCCGCCGACGCAGGCGAGGGGCAGGCGGCGGTACTCTTCGCGCTGGACCCAGGCGGCACCGCGGGCGCGGGCGCGGTCGAGGACGGCGTCCCAGTTCCAGAAGATGGGGAGGGCGATGGCGGCGCCGACGCCGACGGAGAGGTAGGTGAGGCCCGTCTCGCCGGGGCTCAGGCCGTAGACGCCCTGGTAGATGAGCGGGTAGGCCTGAAAGGACATGTAGAAGACGGCGTAGACGAGGCCGAGGTAGGCGCAGCAGCAAGCGACAATGGGCTCGGTGAAGAGCATGCGCAGCGGTCGCGCGAGGACGACGCTGAGAAGCTGGCGGACGTCAGTCTCCTCGAGCTCGCGCGGCGCGACGACCTTGTTGTTGGCGGGGTCCTGCCTGCGGAGCTTCTTGGCCCGGCGCTCAAGCAGGACGGGCTCGTACGTCTCGGGCAGGAAGAAGACGAAGGCGAGGGTGGCGCCAGCGAACATGAGGTTGACCCAAAACGCCCAGCGCCAGTTGAGCTTGTCGGCTGTGTAGCCCGAGATGATGGGCGCGATGAGCGGGCCGAGCGTGGTGACGACCATGAAGATGCCAAAGGCGCGGCCGCGCTCGCGGGCGTCGCCGTAGACATCGGCGAGGATGCCGGCGACAATGGCGATGGGTGAGGCGGCAAAGACGCCCGTGAAGAAGCGCAGCACCAGCAGCGCGTCCCACGTCGGCGCCAGCGCGCAGCCCATGGTGAAGAGCGTGAAGCTGGTAAAGGTGACGAGAGTGAGGCTGCGCCGGCCGACATGCTCGCTCAGCGGGCCCCAGATGAGCGGCCCAAAGACGTAGCCGACGAGGAAGACGGAGATGGGCAGCACCCGCTGCGTGTCAGACGTGACGCCAAAGGAGTCGGCGATGAAGGGGATGGCCTGGCTGGGCAGCGCGGACCCAATGGTGGAATTGAGCACCAACGTCGACGTGAGAGCAACGACGACATTCTTTTTGGGCTGTGTTGATGGGTGTTTTGGGCACGTTAGCTGGTTGGGCTGGAGACAAGGCGAAAGGGCAATGAGAGTGGGATGGAAAGACGAACCTTGGACCAGTTTTGGGGATTCTCAGGATCGTCGACTTTCCATTCTATCGTCTCATAGCCCGGGCGGCTGCGCGTCCGAGAGCGGATCTGATCTAGTGCCGCGAGGTCATCGTCTTCGATTTCATCGTCGTCGGGCAGCGGCGAGTCTAGCTGCTCCTGCTCGGCTGCTCGGTTCATCTCACTGCCCGATGTACTGTGGTGTCCATGGTCTAAAGGAAAGACGAATGAAAGTTTACGCGTGAGTAAAAGATGCCCTCGAAGGTTGCTCTCATGATTGTTGATCCGACAGGTGGTGACTTACGAAGATGGATCGAGGGCTTATTTGTCTCACTCGCGACGGCCGCTTCACTGGCTCTCATCTTAGTGGAGGTTCTGGTGACAAGGTTTACCGAGCCGGTTGTGTCATGGCAGTGACGGCTGCGGGGATGAACTCTGAGATGTTGAAGGCGTCTTTCTCCTTGTATGCGGCTAATCAATCAGAATTTCACCAGTCTGGTTCGCGGGTGAACCCTTGCAGATGTGTGAGAACGTAAATAAAAAGAAAAATGCTTGCCGTGATTTGAAATCCTGGTTTGGAGTGAAAGGACCGACTTAATTACTCTCTTAGTTCAGAACGTGGGGCCGCTCATCGGACGGCCCTTGGCCCGGGTTTAATGAAGGGCACTTGTCGCCGGGCCACCTCACCGAGGCATGGTTCTGCTTCTGTGCAGTAACAAATGCCGGGCGTTCTCAGGCAACTCCAAATGCTAGAGTGAGTCGCATCACGCAGATTGCTCGTCCGCGGACCCAAGGAATGGGACAGGTGAGACAAGGTCGCTTTGTGTAGATGATTTTTTGCTGTGCTAAACACTGCCGCCTGTGAAACATGCTGCGTGTCTCGCTGCCACGGCTGTTGTCCCTCGCAGGCTGCCCATGGGCCGGCCGCTGAGCCACTAGCGCCACTCCGGTTTACGGCCCGCGGAGGAACAACAATGCGGACAAGCCATGGACGGGCATTGTCAGGCGGGCGACCCTAATAGCATGATTTATAGCTCCGTTTTGCACAGCGTTTCCAGAGTTTTGGAGCCAAATACAAGTCAGCACGACTTATTACGTAGTGGTGTCTTGTGTTGTATAATCTTTTTTCTATACTTCAAGATTGATTTGCTTGCCGAATCTGGCATAGAGATCGACTTTCAGTTCCGTCATTTGCTCCTTGATGGTGCTTATCTTTTCTTCCAGAACGCCAGTATCTTCTTCGATTCGATTCGTTGCCGTGCTTAGCATCTCTTGAGCTTGCTCGAGGGGAAGATGGAAGAATGCATCGCCAATCTTATATCTGTGGTAACTGTCAACTCAAGTCCGGTTTCTAATGTAATCAAATCCTGAAGGGCCTCGTACTGGATTTTCTCGTCTTCGTCGGCAAGCTCGAGCTCGGTGGAAAGGTCGTCGAGTTCTTCCTTTTCTTTCTGTTTCGCAATTCCGTCAGTAAGGCCGTTGCACCACCAAAAAGTAGTGTCACCCACATTCTTTGACTTGAGCTCCTCCTCCAGAAGCAGCTCTCTTTGGTGCAGTCTGCTGAATCTGTTGATCTTGTCCTGGTCCTCGCGACGGACCTCAACTTCTTGTCCCGCATTCTCGTCCTCCTTGGAGAGCTGTTCGCCGGTTGTTAGCCGAAACAATATACTGGCGCTAGCAAAAAATTCATACCATGCGTCTCTGTAATAACGACGCCATTATGAGGGGTATTGGGTAACGAAACAGGATTTTTGTTTTGCGCTTGCTGTATGCTTGGAAACAGCCTGGCACAAGGAGCTCCAGGAATTGATGGTGGGGTACCGTGTGATGTACCGTGTTTACCTACAATTCGCACCGTCTCCTCCACGAGGCTGGCCCCACACAAGCAATGAGCTTAACGACGCGACAAGCCATCTTCACGAAAGCTTCTTTCCAGCTCGACGTTAGACAAAGGCAGCATACTGTCAAGATGGGCACCAAGGCATATCCCAAGTCCACTCTGAAGAAGATTGTCAAGGCGCATTCGAACCACACGCTTAAGAAGAATGCCGATGTGTCGGTTCGTTACAGCGCAGACCTTTTGTTTACGTCGCTGACCTTGTGACAGATCTATCTCAACTATGTGCTATTCATGGAAAGGTAATATTGCCGACTAACAATTCGTTTTGGCCAATTTTTTGACAATTTTCAGTCTCATAAAAGAAGCGGCCATCCAATCCAAACAGTCAGGGGAGAGGGGCCTGACAACTCGTAGCGTGAAAAAGGCTACACGGGTAAGCACCGCAAACACTTTATGTGACGGACAGAGGTTGATCAGTTCCCAGGATATCCTTGCGAAATTCAAGGGCTGAGTGTTGTTGCGGCACGTCCGATTCAAAGACGCAATAACACCCCATGGCCAATCTCATAATGGTCCGCTATGTTGGAGGTTTCAAATGCAGTACAACGCCAATCTGCGTGATGATTAACTGGCGAATCCTACGTTGGCACCATTTGACGGCGGCAGTAACAAGTGCGCGGGCAATGACGCTCTTTTGCGCCACATTGGCAGCTCAGATCTGGCATCTTGTGGAATCGCACTTTGCAATGTATGATACTCCGATGGAGGCACGAGACCAGGCCCACCTCGCCTCCTCAGAACTTCCAGCCTCCAATGCTTTGCCAGCATTGGTGAATGACTGGTTCTATAGAAGCTGTGATCCGGCAACCTAGCAACTACATGTTGGACGCGAGAGATCGTTAATTAGAGGAATAAACAAGCATGTTTGCGCCCAACTGATGCCTAAAGTGTTGTGATTCTGTGTGGTTCTAGAAACTAGCCCCCACTGCCAGCCGTGCTCTCGTCGAGCAAACGCGCGCAAGGGGTAGACAAACAAGCCCTCAATCGTTTGCCTCGCGGAATGGAAAATATTGCAAAGGTAGGAAACAAAAATTAAAGAAATAAAGTACAAGCGGTTACATGACTGTATGAGAATTTTCCCATTGTCTAGTCGTAGCATATAGAGGTTTTGGCTCCGTTTGTCCCAGCCGTGTACTATTGTGTCGCCCAAATTGATGGGCGGCGCACCACCACCCGCTAATGCGCCATCCGTTTCGCTCCTCCACATCTTCTCTTCTCCCCCTCAAATACGCACCTGTTCCTTTACCTCTGCATTGCCCTTCAGTTATCGCATTTACGTCCCTCATCTACAGCTGAATTGTAGCATCATCATTGTCTTCCTTTTCAACCCATTCGCCCTATTGCTGCCCTCGATCACTGTCGACGGCACCCTCCGAACAAACGCCCACACAAACAATCCTACCAGACATCGTGACCGATCGCCATGGCTGCTTCGACCGCTGCGCAGCCCGTTTCCAAGTCGGCCAAGAAGAAGGCCGCCAAGTCCATCGAGCGTACCGATTCCCCTGCTCCGAGCACTACATCCGTCGCCGCCTCCGCGGACAAGGCTGACGATGGCTTCGAGAGCCCGTACATCAAGGAGCTTCAGAAGTATGTGTCATACGCCAGGTAAACTGCCATGTCGCACAGGCACGAAACTAACGCGTTATGTAGGAACATCCGCAACGTGAACAAGAAAATCGTAAGAATGCAGACGCCTCGCGGCTGTCATGTTGTTTGTGCTAACAGCGACTTGCAGCTCAACGCCACGAAGACCGATGCCCTCCTCGCTGAGCACAAAGGCAAGGATCTTGACGAGCTAGTTGCCGCCAAGATTCTCAATACCGACCAGAAGGCTCAGATCCTCAAGAAGCCCGCTCTCCGGAACCAGCTTGCTACTCTCGAAGAGCAGCTGGCCCAATACCAGAGGGTGCATGAGCAGTATGCTGCTCAAGCTGCTGCCGAAAAAGCAGACCTCGAGAAAACAATCCAGGCCGCCAAAGATGAGGCAAATGAGGCGGCCAAGCAGAGCTTTGACAAGGGCTTCCAGGACAAATTGCTTCTGCTGTCCCAGTTCCTTCGTCTCGCTGCGTACCGTCGCGAAGAGGCCAAAGACCCTGAGACGGACGAGAGCCAGGCGATTGAGGGTGTCCTGCTCGCCATATACTCTGGTGATAGCTCTGCTGTGGCTGCCATGATGAAGCTGATGGATGGCGCAGAGGAGCCAGTCATCAGCGTCCCCGGAGAGAAGTTGGAATCAACTTGTAAGTTGAGTGTGGCAAACGCTGTGACTTGGTGGCTAACAAGGTACTAGACGCTGATGTCCGAACGCTAACCCAGAGCTACACCGCTCCTGTGTTTGCTGAGGCCGAACAGCCTGTTGAAACTGAGGCTCCTGTCGCGGTTGCGGAAGCCAATGTTGCGGCCATTGAAGCTGGAGCTGAATCGCTGACTATCAGCGAGTCTACCCAGAACGGAGTAGCCAACGGCAATGATCTTTCTATCTCGCAAGAGTGGGTGGATGTCACGGCTCCTCAGGATCCCGCCGCCAGTTCTGTCGCTCCCCCCACTCTTAATGCAACTGCTGGTTCTCAATCCTGGGCTGATGACCAACCCGAAGGAACTGATGTGAGTAGGCTGAGGGATGATTGAAGATGACGTCGTCTAACTGATTATAGGCCCCCTCCGAGGCCTCCGGCAACGCACAGGCCAATGATGGATTCCATCAAGTGCAGCGGAACCGGGTCAAGCATGAGCGCGAAGGCAGTGGCAACTTTCGTGGCCGTGGCCGTGGAGAGTATCGCGGTCGAGGTGGCCGCGGCGATGGCCGAGGTCGGGGCAGAGGAAGCACCCGCGGTGGGAATACTGCAGGTGCTGCTCCCCGCCCTCCTCGCCGGGAGGACCAGTAATTTGACAGAGTTATCTGTGGCCTGAGTAATATGCCAGGCAATACATTTTATCGTCCACTCAGGCACTGAGGGACTTGTACACCACGGCATGGCGGCGTTTGCGGTCTTCACCGATCTTTTTGGCACTGGAATTTGGAGGATTAGGCTGGTCGGCGGGAGGCACCAGGATGGCTAATGGAGTTTCTAGGAAGCTTGTGCAGGGCTACTGGCGACGCGTGTATAGACAGACCAGCTGAGCTGATGTAAAACAACGCTAACATGAAATCATGAAAGAAATTCACGCATCACTATTCTAGAAGTGACGAAAAGATGTAGCAACTGATACGAAGACAAACCTATGTGTGAAGTGGCCTCATGTCTGGTGGCTATGGCAGGAGTACAACAGCAATAAGGCTCCGTAAGATGAAGCCGCGGCATATCTGGCAACAGCCGAATGTCCATGAATCCGTTTTGCTCGAACGTGGGCAACGCTCAAAAGCAATATTCACAGCCTTTCGGTTTGTCTCCACTTGGAATTGAGTCCCTCTATTGACTTGACTAGCTATATGTGGAAGCTGGACGAAATGTGCCATTGCTGTAACAATGTAGCCCTGTTGACTTGAGGATTTGTGACGCTGGCTTTGTGAGCAAATCGAAATCTGGCGCCCTGTCTAGAATCTACACGAAGGGCGTGCGAAAGCTATGTCGTCCGAGAGCGTATACAAGGCTTCGCATAAAACGCTGGCGTCAACACAGACTAGAGCCAAGCCACTTGAGAAGATTCTCGTCTTTGTGCCCCAGTGTGGAAAGCATTCCGCAGCTGAAATGGTGTTGTGACCAGCGAAGAGTGGGCATGTGCAAGGGCAGGTCGGCACGGAAAGTGGGAGAGGGAACACGATGTAAGGTTTCCCTTTCCGACATGCTGGCTGACAAAATCGGCGTTAGGAGAATGCAAAAATAGATCGCCTTGGTAATGGTAGCGGCGGGCTGGTTTACCCAGTTCTGTTCAGCATTGGGTCTTCAAGATGGTCGTCGAGGCACTGCCCAATTGGAAGCTGAAACAACCCTGCGCCATGTCAACGGCGTATAAAATACCCAATGCAGGTGCAGCCCGATCATCCGTTCCTCGAGGAGGGCCCCTGCTCATGCGATCTCGTACACCGCTGACGCCACTACAGAAGGCTTTGCGACGGAGCCCCGAAACGGTGGAAGGTCGATTGAGCCAGCACTGCGGCCATCGCGAGGCCAAGCCGAAACTAGCGCATGTTTGGTAGGGCGGTTGACGATGAGTCTTTGGACCCACAGAAGACGAGATGTTACCAATCGACAAGGGCACCATAGAAGCTCGTCGGCAGTCCAGCCTTGCCGGCAATCATGGTCTGGTGCATCGTCGTCGTCGTGATGACAAGCACAGCGAACAAGGCTCTAGTAGACGAACTGGCTGGCCAATGGGATTGGCGTATAGCCGTGCAGAAGTGGGTTCACGATCCAGCAGAGTGGGATGCCCAAGCGAAGGCAGGGGGGCGTTGAGGGGCTGAAGTGGGCGCGGACTCTACAACCACAGCCGTAAATATGCTTCGAAAAAGAACGTTTACACTCAACATAGACGACTGGGGCCTCAATCTCATCTATTTCTGAAATAAATATAAAGAGAATCCGGCGCTATGCGGAAACTAATTCTTCTCGGCGCTCCCTGTCGCGAAGCAGTCAAAAGTTAGACCCACTGATTGCTAGCTACACATCTCCATCGCTCAAGCATGTCGCCATCACCCTCAAACAGATCCAGGGTCATTGCTGGCGTCGAACGGCAGAAGAAATGGGCGCCCAAGGTCAGAACTGGCTGTCACACGTGCCGGTATGTTGATAGACACCCAGTGACGCCTCAATACCGCGGCTGGCGTTGAGATGAGCTGACCGGCTGATCCGACACTTACAATCCAGACAACGCCGAGTCAAGTGCGACGAAAGGAAGCCCGAGTGCCGTCGCTGTCTGAACCTCAAGATTGAATGTCACTACAGTCTCGTCCCAGCGGCCCGGCCACAAATCTCAAGCGTCCTGCCCGTGTCGACCAGGCTCCTCCGGCAGCCTGTCCAGGCCCTCTTCCCCGACGGCACTGAGACGAGCGGTTACGAGCTGGAGATGTTTACCGTGTTCCGCAATGAAACGATACACACTCTGGGCAGCTTCAATCGCGACTTCTGGGCCACCGATGTGCCGCGGGCGGCGCAGACGTATCCGGCTCTCTGGCACGCGATTCTCGCCTTAGCGGCGGTCCAGCAGCGCGTCGAGGCACCAATCGACGAAGACCGTGCCGCGGCCGCGGCCGATGAGCCCGCAATCGCCATCGCACGGCGGCACTATGTCTTTGCGCTCGATCAATTCAACAAATCTATCGCCTGTATGGCGGATCGGCTGAAAAAGGCAGATCCCCTAACATACGCAGATAAAGAAATGGTGCTCCTCACAAACGTGATCTACGTGGGCATCTGCAATATCCTGGGTGATACCAAGCAGGCCATCTCACATGTCAAGAATATCACCGAACTGATCAGCCAGTTTCGCTTCGGTGAGGACATGAGCAAAGATAAGTCCTCGCGAGGCATCCTGCGGTATCCGGAGTTCATGGCGGTACTCGCGTTTATAGATGGTCAAAGTGGCGACTTTGACGAAATTACTGATCGCTTTGAGCGTGACTACGTCGTCAGCGTTCCTTCATACGAATCGTTTTCGTCGGTAACGGAAGCATACATTGCCTTCTTGGTCATCATGTTTGACGGGTTAAAGCCCATCAATTATGGCAACCAGTACACATTTCATGCCCGCATCAGCATTCTCACTGGGAAACTCGAAGATTATAAAATTCGCCTTGCAGAGTATGAGTTTCGTCAGCTAAACAAGGGGTTGTCAAAAGCAGATAGCAATTGTATATCAGAACTTCGACTCTTCCTGCGCTACTTTGACGCATATTTTAGTACATGGTCGAGCACCACCAGGGCTGACTGGATCAAGTGCGAGATGCAGTTTGAGCAGTTGCTAAGGGACATCCAAAAGATACTTCACGAACAAGGGCAAAACATGAGGGACAACGCCAAGAGCCAGAACCTCGAGCAGCAAGAAGACTTCCTGCCGGCCCTGCATACACGAGCGCGGCCTTTCTCATTTTGCCTGTCTCCGTCGACCCTGTTGCACGAAATCCTGCGCGTCACATACACCTCCCGCGTGCGGTTTAAGGCCCAGGAGCTCATGAAGCGGTATCCGTACCAGGAGGGCGTTCTGGACAGCGACTTCCTCGTGGGGCGATACGAGGCGTTTACGCATTTTATGCTGCGCGGGCGTGAGAGGACACTGCCGACGCAACGGCAAGGCTGTCCAGCCATGCGCTGGTTCACGGACACGGGCATGGGTCCGGACGGACCATTTGACGGATGTCAAGATTGTGAATGCGTAGAAGGTGTATACACATGCCGAGATCATGGTGTGCACTTTTTTATGATCGAGGTCATCAACGGGGAGGAGTTTCTACGGGTGCAGTCGCGCTACGAGAGGCGCTATGCGTTGGAAGGCGAGGTTTTCGAGTATCTGGCTGACGTTGATTAATCTAGCGGCATTATACCATGGCATTAGTTTCGAAACATAATAAATCCTATCAAATGTTAAAATGGATGGTAATGCAAGGGAAAACAGAGTCCAGCAGACTGTACCTTCTTCAAGAAGGCAGCAAATAGCAGGGCTTATACGAGGGTCGCAGCTTGTAGCTCGATTTGGATCAGCGCAAGACCTAGCATGCCAGCCTTAGCACCGATGGTGAAGTCCTTGCCTACCTCCTAGCTGCATTTCAAAGCGAGCTGCGATTTCGTACGAAATCAGTTTGGGCTAAACTAATATGTATGCCAAATTCACCCATTTTTTTGCGACCGCACTCTGGTGCTATGATGATAGGCGAGCTACACGGCGAAGAACGCACCAACAGTCGATCCTTGCAATGCTGCACCATTCTTGGATTTAATATGATTTTTTCTATGTTGCGAACGACGTTCGCAATCTGGCTGGAAGTCGTCTCTTGCTCCTTGATTGGCTGGCCAGCTTTCTTGACACCAGTAAAACACAGCCCTACGGATGTCTATGTGCCAAAATTGCCTGTCAGCCACTGATGATCGAGCTTGAGCGCCACCAACTAGCGCCACAGCTGGCCACCGCAGGTACCAGGTACCCAAGTAGCTCGCTAGTACCATTTGCACTAAGAAACTCTGCAACTTGTCCTTTTCGGTACCTGCGCGACCCTTGACTCAACCGATGGACGTGGAGCCCACAAGCTGTCCTGTCGACATGCTTCTCTGGCCACATCAACCTTTACTGCATCACGACAAAAAGAGGACGACCTGCCCACCACGCCTGGCAGCCATTGCGTCGTCTTATCTTTAGCGACTGCTGAATCACCTGCATTCTCCAGTCTCGCCCTGCTTTCTTCCTCTTTTTGTTTATTCTGTCAATGCTTGCTTCCCTCTGATACCCATCGCCGCAACGAGACACCTTTCACAGCTTGTCCCGCCATAGGGCCACCGCTTTTACGCACCACACCGCAACACGACACGACACATTGAGCACAATGGCGCGCTTACGCTTGTCGTCGCTCATGACGCTCCTCGGAGCTGTCTTCTTCTTCTCCGCCAATGTCATGGCCGTCTCCGCCGTCCTCGGTGTTGATCTCGGTACCGAGTACATCAAGGCCGCCCTTGTCAAGCCCGGTGTGCCCCTCGACATTGTCCTGACCAAGGACTCGCGACGCAAAGAAACTTCGGCCGTCGCCTTTAAGCCCGCCCCCGGCGGCGTCAAGCCTGGCGAGTTCCCCGAGCGCGCCTATGGCGCCGACGCCATCGCTCTCTCCGCTCGATTCCCCGGCGAAGTCTACCCGAACCTCAAGACCCTTCTTGGCCTGCCCGTTGGCAACGCCATCGTCGCCGACTATGCTGCGCGCCACCCGGCCCTGCAGCTGCACGAGCATGCCACCCGTGGCACCTCGTCCTTCAAGACCAAGACCCTGACCGCCGAGGAGGAATCCTGGATGGTAGAGGAGCTGCTCGCCATGGAGCTCCAAAGCATCCAAAAGAACGCCGAGGTTCTCGCTGGCGAGGGCTCGACCGTCCGTTCCATTGTCTTGACCGTCCCGCCCTTTTACACCACCGAGGAGCGTCGTGCCCTCCAGCTGGCCGCCGAAATGGCCAACCTCAAGGTCCTGAGCATCCTCAGCGACGGTCTGGCTGTCGGTCTCAACTACGCCACTAGCCGTACGTTTCCCAACATCAACGACGGCGCCAAGCCCGAACACCACCTCGTCTTTGATATGGGTGCCGGTTCTACCACTGCCACCGTCCTAAAGTTCCAGGGCCGCACCGTTAAGGACGTCGGCAAATACAACAAGACGATCCAGGAGGTTATCTCTCTCGGTTCCGGCTGGGACCGTACCCTTGGCGGCGATTCTCTCAACTACCTGATTGCGGACAGCATGGTTTCGCAGTTCATCGAGTCCAAGCCGGCCCAGAAGGTCTCTGCCACTTCTGAGGGAGTTCGCGCCCACGGACGTGCCATGGCCAAGATCATCAAGGAGGCTGAGCGCATTCGCCACGTCCTGAGCGCCAACCAGAACACCGGCGCCAGCTTTGAAGGTCTGTACGAGGATGTTGACTTCAAGTACAAGCTGAGCCGCGCCGATTTCGAGACCATGGCCCAGGATTACCCTGATCGAGTTGCCGCCGTTGTCAACGACGCCCTCAAGATGGCCGGACTTGACATTGTCGACCTCGATTCCATCATTCTTCACGGTGGTGCTTCCCGCACTCCCTTTGTTCAGAAAGCTCTTGAAAAGGTTGCTGGATCTGCCGACAAGCTTCGCTCCAACGTCAACTCTGATGAGGCTGCTGTCTTTGGCGCTGGTTTCCGTGGCGCTGAGCTGTCTCCCAGCTTCCGTGTCAAGGAAATTCGCATCTCTGAAGGATCCATGTACAACGCTGGTATCAAGTACACCAATGCCAAGGGCAAGGAGCAGCGCCAGCGCCTTTGGTCTGCCGTCTCTCCATTTGGTGGTCCCAAGGAGCTTACCTTTAACGAGTTCAAGGACTTTGCAGGCTCCTTTTACCAGCAGGTTGGTGATGATGATAAGGAGGTTGCTACTTTTGCTACCAAGAACCTGACTGCCACCGCCGCCGCTCTCAAGGAAAAGTACCCGTCTTGCGTCGACTCGGAGATTGTCTTCAAGCTTGCTTTCAAGCTGGCCACTGAGAACGGTGAGGTCGCCGTTGCTTCAGCCGTTGTTGAATGCGAGGCTGAAGTGAAGGAAACCTTAATGGATGGCGTCAAGAACCTCTTTGGATTCGGCAAGAAAGATGCTTCCGAGGACGGTGAAGGTGCCAAGGAGGACGCTACCGCTTCCAAGTCGAGCAAGAAGTCCAAGTCTACAAAGTCCAAGTCCAAGTCTAAGAAGTCTTCCAAGACTTCCGAGGGCACCTCCTCTTCAACTGAATCTGCCTCTGCCTCAACCGATGGCAAGGACTCCAAGTCGACTGAAGCCGCCGAAGAGCCCAAGGAGGATGTTAAGAAGAAGGAGCTCGTCAAGATTCCCGTCGAGGTTGTTATTGAGAAGGCCGGGATCCCCCAGTTCACCAAGGAGGAACTCGCTACTTCCAAAGATCGCCTCAAGGCCTTTACAGCTTCTGACAAGGCTAGAATCCAACGCGAAGAGGCCCTCAACAAGCTTGAGGCCTTCACCTACAAGATCCGTGATTTCCTCGAGAACGATGATTTTGTCGCCATGTCTACTGAGAAGGAGCGCGCTATACTCTCCGAGAAAGCGAGCGAGGCCAGTGACTGGCTCTACGAGGACGGCACCACCGCCGCGAAGGATGAGCTCAAGGCGAAGCTCAAGGCACTCCAAGAGCTCGTTGATCCTATCCAGAAGCGTGTGAAGGAATCCACCGCCAGACCTGCGGCCATCAAGAAGCTCAAGGAAGTCCTGTCCCAGACTGATAACTTCCTTGAGAGCACTCGCAAGCAGATCGAGGAGCACGAGGAGTACCTTGCCAGCTCCTCTGCCGCCTCTAGCTCGACCACCACATCCTCTGCCGCGGCCGAGTCGTCCACTGGAGACTTTGACGGCCTGGAAGACGAGGACGCCACCGAGGTCAAGGAAGAGGTCGAAGAGGAGAAGCCCGCCGCGGCCATCCCGCCCCTGTACACGCGCGAGGACCTCACCGAGGTCGAGAAAATCAACACCGAGACCAGGGAGTGGTTGAAAGAGATGGAGGCCAAGCAGGACAAGCTTGGTGCCACTGAGGACCCCGTGCTCCTGAGCAGCGACATTATTACCAAGGAGGACAAGCTGAGCAAGGTGAGCATGGAGGTGGCCATGCGGGGCATCCGATCATTCAACAGCAACACCAAAAAGCCCAAGACCAAGAAGTCTACCAAGTCCAAGGGCAAGGGTAAGGGCAAGGGCAAGAAGATTGACATTGGCGACCTTGACGCCGAAATCTTTGGCGATGGCATCGACCAGGAGGAGCTTGACAAGATTCTCGAGGAGATTCGCAAGCGCCAGGCCGAGGAAGACAAGAAGAAGGGCAGCGATGCCAAGGAGGATGCCAAGGAGACCAAGGAGGACGCCAAGAAGGAGGATGTGCATGACGAACTATAGACGGTTTACTACGACTAATGTGTCCCCGGAAAGGGATCAAGCAATCAACACTGTATATATGTAACAACTTGGAGTGGCTTTTTATAGAATAGAAGGCGATTGATTCTGCATTAGTGTTGTTGAAAAGAAAAAGAATTATGATGTCACGTTTAGATGGTGCTAGTAAATTTTCAAGTGGTTTTTCGTGTTAATACTGTGTCGCCGTCGGGTCTTGCACGGCACTCGGGCTTCTGCATGCTCAGAACAAGGGCAGGCCGCGATATCAAGCACGACAGCATGCACAGGATATCCTCCGTTCATTTTACACCCAAGCTGCATGATGCCGTGTTTGTCTTGTGCCGCGTGGTACCAGGGAGGGCAGCTCATTTCGGCGACTGATACGAGACGCGTGGTGTGAAGTAAAAGCAGCAGAAATCGGGTGGAAAAAATCGGGGAGGAGCAAATCTGAACGGTCAAGCCAATCGTTGCATCTTATGAGTGGTTTTGCAGTCAATTACAAACAATAGAAGGGGCTTCGTATTGTTGTTGGTGGTGAGTGTTGATGCTGCGTTTACGACTTGCAGCTGGCAGACGGGGCTTGGCAGTTGCCAGGTGACATCCGTTTGTCCTTGCCCGTTTTCTTCGGTCTGCTTCAGAAGCCCTGCATGCTTCTCAATAGCGCGTTTGAGCTGTTTGAATTCGATCCATACGGCGGCGCCTGCGGCTCTTTTGTTTATTACCATCTCTCCTCGACAGTGCTGCTTTTTTCTCTCTTCTCCTCCTCGTTATCAAGTCACTTGTCGCTCGCTACCCCTCTGTTCTCGTTTCTATTGAAGACATCACATCATTTATCCAGTCCTTCGCTTTTCCATTTTCCCATTCTTTTGTTACAATTCCATTTGTTCCGTCAAAAACCCTCTCGACATCTCTCCACACCCAACACCCCTCCGGTTCACCATGCTGTGGCAGGGCCTCTCTCTGCTGTCACTTACGGCGGTGTTTGCGTCAGCTTCTGGGCTTCCAGTCCGGGATACGCAGGATGCTTGGTCAACCAGCTTTTCGCTCAACGTTGCGCGTCGCGAGACGGGCGAGAGAAACTTTCATCAAGAATGGGCCGCTGTGAGGCAGAAATGGGGCGGCAGCCCCTCCAAGTCCCGTCCGTCCGCATTTTCTCTGGCTGATGATGGCATGATTGATTCTTTTCTCGCACTTATACTGTGTCTAACTATTGTCAGATGGACTCGTCGATGTGCACCCTATGGGAAATGATGATTTGTACCTGGCCGACATCCAGATTGGCAGCCCGCCCCAGACCGTCAAGATGGCATTGGATACTGGCTCCTCTGATGTGTACGTACAACTTTGAGTCTTCAGCTATCACGTTCTAACACTTCGTAGATGGGTTCAGTCGACGGATACCAAATATCGCATCAACCGAAACGGTCCATGGGCCCCTCGGTACCACCCGAAGGACTCTCACACCTCCACCCTGCTCAACGAGTCTCGCTGGGACGTCCAGTATTGTACGTTACGCTGATGTTCTGTTTTATCATCGGCTAACCTTTTAGTGGACGGTACTGCAGCGTTTGGGATAGTATACCAAGACACAATTCGATTCGGCAACATCGAGGTGGCCAACGCCACTGTCCAATCAGCCCAGACCATGGCCTCCCGTTTCGAGACAGATATCGAGATGAGCGGCATCATGGGTCTAGCAAAGCGTCTACGAAACAATATCGACCCTTCTGTGCCAACCTTCATGGATATGCTGACGCCCCTTCTCGACTCTCCCGTTTTCACAGTTGACCTCAAGAAAAACGCCACTGGTCAATTCGAATTTGGACGTATTGACATGGCTAAAGCTTCGGACAACATTACATGGCTCGACTCGGTTGGAAGAAGCCCACATTGGGACGTTGACTTTGACCTCACATCATGGACTATTCCAGACCAGACGTGGTGGTACTACCGATTCTCGGGCACGATCGACACTGGCACTACCCTCATGTTTCTGCCCAGTGCGCTGGCCAGTCGGTACTGGTACAGCGTTCCTGGAATGCGACCTGCTGCAGAGCTTGACGGCGCCTATACGTTTCCTTGCGCCAATGCCAAGGAGCTTCCCGATCTTTTGTTCAAGCTGCCGGGCACGGAGCACGTGCTGACCATTCCCGGACGTTACCTCAACTATGGACCTGCCGACAAGAACGGCGAGTACTGTTGGGGCGGTATGCAGAGCTCCGAGGGCATGGAGATTGTGGTGCTGGGGGATATCATGCTCAAGGCGCTGTTTGTGGCGTTTGACCTGGACAAGCAGCGAGTCGGGTTCGCCAACAAGGTGCTCACGGACGAGATGTAGATTTTATGTTTGCTTGCATGCATTATTTTGAAGTGTCATTTTTTGCTGTGTAATTAAGAGTAACACTATGAGAAGGGAGGATTGAGTAGAATATAGGTCAAGTAATGCCGTGCAAATGGAAAATACTTTTGCCACTGTTTCTTGCTGTGTCATTAAATGCGCCACAGGTTCACCAGCGCCCGCTTCTTGCAACCTAATTGGTCTGGAGACGTCTTTTTTTTTCTCCGTCTTCGTCTTGTCACTTTTCTTTTTCTTCTTTTTCTTTTCCTTCTTCTTTCCTTCTCCTTCTTCTTTTCTTCTTTTCTTCTCCTTCTTTTCTTCTTTTCTTCTCCTTCTTTTCTTCAAGGGCAGGTTTGTATGCATTTGCGTACGCTGGCAAAGTTGCCAAATGTCTGCTCATGGTTTGCTTGGTTTTCATCACATTGCTCATCCCCCCTTAGTCAATACTATAGGTAGCACCGTCACGTAAAAAAAAAATGATCAATGTCAATGATTGGTATCCTGGAGAGAAATCATGCTATACAATGATACGCGAAAATAAAACACGCCAATAACCCCCCTCCATAATGTCCACCACATGGTTGCCGTCTTCTGCACAAGACGGCATTCTCATTTCCAACTTTCCTGGGTCCAGCGTACGCAAGACCACTCAAAACAGAAAAAGTGAAAAATAAAAAAGAAGCTATTATTACAGCGGTAGTTGCAGACCTTTAAAGAAAAGGTGTCACCGGATTGGTGAAGTGATTTGAAATCAAGGTTTTGCTTTGCAGCTGACTTGGTGGTGTCAAGCAGACTGGTGGATCTGTTTCTTGTTTGTCGTCGTGTTGCTGAAGAAGAATGATTTCTGCCCATAAGCCTGGCAAAAATGGCATGTTTGGTATGTGGTATCGAGAAAATTGCTGATGTGCTTGCTTCGCCGTGGCGGGGCTTTTGGGGCTTTAAAAAAAGAAAGATCGAATTGGCGACCAATGGACGAAAAGGCGGTCGACGACGGGCTAGTATTAAATAAACGAGTAGTGTTATACGGCAACCAAGAAAGAAGAAGAAAAGACCGTAGGCCGTATAAATGCAAAAGTATCGAAGAAAAGGGGAGGCGCGTTGGAACTGCCAGCTACCCGTCTCGAGATAGATAGTCCAACGAGTTGAAAATGGACAAGAATACCACGTCGGCATGATCCATGCATCGTGGGTGAAGGGGGGGGGTTCATCGGGTAGTCGTGGGGAAGCCGCAAAAGATAAAGCCCTTTGATTCGATGGGTATTGGTGTTTGCAAAAACGTTGTGCATCATTTACTGGTGGTCGCCGTCTGTAGATTCAAAGAAAAGCATGCGTTAGCAAGGTTTTGCTCTTCTCTCGAGGTCTGGTCGGCTTTCATTGGTAGTCGGCCTTGGTGACAATGTGGTATTCACCTTCACTGCCGCCCGGGGTGGGGGGCATGTTACC
>JARDXD010000771.1:0-22547 GCA_029218145.1 Aphanocladium album
CTTTATTGATTACTAGGGAGGAAGGGTCCTCCTTAGTTATTATGTAGCGTTCTCGCTATTAAATAGCTAGGTCTTTGTACGTGATGTGTTACGAGTCGTGACAATTAAGCTTGATGCGTGGGAACGATTCCGGCCCTGCACCCTCGCGAGAATGCTACACAATCATCTGCTGTCAAAGTCAACAAAGCTATTGAAAGAAAAGACCGCATAAATGTGATAAAGGCTAGGGAAGGGAAAAAGTACACAATTCGGCATGTATAGTACAGCCTGACTATTGAATCCCCCACCCCCATGTTCGGAAACAAGGCTGCATGGGGTGATGCCGGATGTCGGACGATTAAAAATTGCAAATGGAGCAGTGAAACGCTATCAGGTGCAATGCAATCCTTGCTACGTGTAGGCTAGAAGGATGAGTCGAGCCTAATCTAAAACAGCGGGCAGTGCTCTTGGAAAAGTTTTGCGGTGATTGAGTATGTACCAATTTCTAGTCACTACGAGGCTGGTGAGTGTTGATAGCGGGATATCGCGGTCGTATAAATGATGCAGGCTTAAATAACTAGGCCTTCTTTGGGGCTATTCACGCAGACCCAACCGTTATAGACGCTTGACTCGATCAAAATTATGCTTGAGGTTGATCACTAGTGTGACCTTCACAAGCAAGCCTACCTATTCCGCGTATGCTATCCGACTTGGGCTATAGAACTCCAGTACTGCTTCCGTAGCTCTGAAGTACAATGCCTGGTTTCATATTTCGTCTTCACACCACCACGATGCTTCTTTGTGATGCAAAAGCCCAAATAAGTCCCAAATCATTTCAGAGCCCTGAGCATGAAACATGCGGTAGGGGGAGTAGCTACTGCTCTACATAGTCTCAAGGCAGACGGAAAAGCTGCAGAGTAAACGGCGGACAGAAACGTATAAAAGAAGGTCCTTATCACATACATGTAGCCTCCTACCAAGCAACCCATTCTTGCTACAAGATCAACAAGAAAAGATCACTGCAACTTATCAAACACCCTCATCCCAGTCAGTCACGGCTCCCCTCTCTACCCTCAGAGCCACTGTTGGACTTGTGCTGACCCTTTGCTCGACAAGTCCGACATGAAGCTCGCTCCCCCGTAGTCTTGGCCACGACCGGCCTTGTGGCAGGCGAATACTTTACCAGCTATACGCATTGCGAGTGGTGGGGTTGCTGCAGCGACGGAATGTGGCACGGGGACGACGGCAATCATGATTTTGATGCCAACGAGGGCTGCCGCAACGACGGGCTCCCATCTGGATTGACGCGCATCTGCGTCGACTGGGGCAGCCAGCGAGCCCACACTTACTCGACCCGCTACCCCAAGCGCTGCTACAGAAAGACTGGTGATTTTGGCTGCGACTTCCACGCGCCGACCGCCTCTGTGCAAACCGACTTGAGAGCGACTGCAACTGGTAGGCTGTGTGTCCCCGGACACTTGAGGCTATATAGTGCATTCGTGGGGATACAATGCCACGGTTTTGGCTTTACTTGATCTTTTTCATCTCTGTGGCTCTGTGATTTACGTATTACCCTGGGCTCTTCACACTATGACTCGATGAGCTCTGGCCTGTGCAAGAGGAAGAGTGCTAGCGACGGCGACTAGGCGGAAAGAAAATGTGTACATAGGTAGTAGAGAGATAGCAGCCACTTCTCATTGATGATTCTATTGCTCGCCAAAATCTCTCCCCCTTTCCACGACATCTGCCTTGCACTTATACCTGCGCCAGTAGGTACAGCCATACAGCGCGGAAGGAGCTCGCAGTCACCGACAGCCGCACTGCGCCTTATAATCGCCCAAAAAATGTGATATCCAAGAGAAGGTATAATGAGAGTCTATTTTATCAATCTACTTCGACTACCGGCTTCAAAATCTCGAATCTACACGAGCAATGGGGGGTGCGCAATTCGAGACATAAACAAGCAGTGTCCCAAATAGGAAATGCTAGCTCGCCCGCGGAATGACGTCACAGTTCCACGCTCCCCTGTGGAAACCTTGGTCCCTTCCCAACGACAAAAAAAGGTACCTTTTTTGGAGCGCAGATGGCGGAGATGGGGGTGTGTCGATTGCTTCTGGTCCTTTCCAAGGCCAAGAGGTCTTCAAGCCGCCTGTCTGGGTCGTGAGTGCGTCATCATCAGAGCTCACCATCGAACGTCCTCGAGCGATGGCCCTGGGCTACGATCTACGTCGTCGCTCTGGACATTTTTGGCAGTACCACCACGCTGACACTTTTTTTGCAAGAGTTAGGCGGCCTGCCGCGCTATGCGTTTTCGCCACAATAATCCCCAGCCACAGCAGTAACAAAAACCACTGTAATATGTAGCAGTTAAAAACAAGCGTGGCGGGTGATTGCACCGCCAATCCCCCCTCTGCCGGACCCCTCCACATTGTCAAGCCACACTTGCGTTGACGTCGTCCCAAATTTACGCCTACTAGGAGTGTTCTTGTTTCGATTCGCTTCGGTCGACACGCACGTCTGACGGTACGCTATCGTCATCGGTCTATCGTTTCGAGGTGCCGCTGAGGCTTGCAGTTACGAGACAAAATATTTCTTGGCTCATGGTCGTACAGTCGGCACTCGAAGGTGGCGATCCTGCGCGCTTGTATCAGCTTCACTAGCACGGCAAACATGATGAGATGGAGCGTTTTATGCAACACAGGAGTATCCATTGCTTTATGGCCAAATAGCATCAAATGCTCTAGTTCCCCATGTCGATTCCTCGGTTCGCCCGTGCTATGCTTATCCCACCAAAATCAATGCAAGTATATTCGATGTGTTGCGAGTCGCATGTCGTGTTCGTGCTTATTTAATACAATGTAAATCATGCTGTCGTATTCGTGGGTACAATGCGTGTGCTTGAATCGTTTGTCGTGCTCGAATTAAAGGTATGATGCGTATTTTCGTGTTCGTAGGTAAAAACGTTGTGGTACCTTGACTTTTGCAAAGTTAAAGCTAAATTCTCGCAAGCCATATGATCGTATGTGCATTGAGCTTGCTTCCTATTATTCATTGGCGCCCGCTGGAATTGAAAAAGCCTGGGTTGCCCCTCGGGTCATTCGTTGGGTGTAAGGCTTGTCCAGGGTTGGAGTTGTGGTTCATCAGGCCAATCAGCCGGCGTCCAACTGAAGGCTCAAGCTCCGTTCCGTCTCGAGCAATCTTGACCTCGCGGTTCGAATTCCAAGGATTCCGTAATCCTCTAGTGCGGTAGAAAGGAAGAGGAGCAACCGACAGCCACTGTAGGTTGAATGGCTTACCCCATGTCTGCATGTCCTCGTCTCCATCTTCCGTTTCTTTGTTGCTCATTACATCGCTCTCGTCCTCAAATTCGACGTCAGTTTCATGAACATCAGCCTCCCAGAACATTGTTCCTCGTGCGGAGTCGTCAATGATTCGGCCCTTGGGAATATTGTTCTTCGCTTCGATCGGAACGGCCTGTGGTAGATCGTTTTCCTCGGCTGTCTGGTTTTGTGGCGCGAACTGAATCGCAGCTTCAGGGTCTTGACTGATTTCTGATGTCATTCGAGCAAATCCAAAGTATTCTCCGGATTTATTTGCTGAGAATATCAGATACACATTGTCAGTAGACTGGAGGCTGTCAGTAAGTGAGTGAATCTAGCGGCTTAGTAAACAGACTTACCTTGAAAGCATTGTTCAACAACTGCTCATTGTGGGACTGCGTTGCCCAAACGCTAGTTTTTACACTCTGGTCCAAGTCTTCACGAGTGAGGCTTTTGAGAACAAAGAACCGGTCTTTATGGGCGTTTGTGTTGGCCTCCTTTCTGTCTGGTCGTGCACCGCGTTCTTCAAAGGGGTCTAGACGCTCAGAAATGGGAGACTTGACCCCGTCGAGCTGATCGTTGGCAATTGTGGGTGAAGTAGGATTGCTTGTGCCGGCGGCGATGACGATCTGGCTGTCTGTCGCAGCTTCGGTAGTATTCTTGCGAAGTCGGCATACTAGTCGCACGGATTGGAACTTGGACTCATGGATCGCCTTCTGAGCCTTGATGGATGTTGCTTCTTCCTTGAAGTTGGCAAAGGCGCAATTGCTTTTCGAAATGAGAAACAGGGATTGAAGTTCCGGTACTAGTTCGCAAACGTGGTGCACAAGACTCATCAGCTCAGTCTGTGGCGGGAGATTTCCAATCCAAATAGCGTGGCCTAAACAGGGGTTAGCTTGGGTAGGGCTGGTTCGAGATTAAAGCGTCTTACCACTTTGATGTGGCTTTCGTGGAGGTCCACGAACCGTGGTTTGTTGGTGTCGTTTCGTATCAACTGGAATAAATTAGTCACCGTAAGTAATACCAGATCTATCTTAGACCTACCTGATGGCAGAGATTGATCTCGAAATGATCTATTTGTTCTGTTTGATGGTCTCCGAGGCTGGTTTCGGCTTTCTTGCTGAATGTGTCCTTGGCTGTACTGTCGGTTCATCATGTGGTCGGGTCTCTGAAGATTGGGATCAGGAAACTGAGGTGGTTGTGGATAATATCCAGGAGATTGCGGGTGTTCCATCACGAACGGAACAGGATAGTATCCTGAACTGCCACGTGCCTGCATAGGATGCGAGCCTGGGTGGCCTGGGGGGGCATTGGTAGCATAGTACTGATGCATCTGGGGTTGCTGCAGATAGTAACCAGGTATTATTATTGAACCATGGTGATGCCCAATGTATGGGTTTGGTGGCATATGCTGCATTACCGGCGGAGGCGTCTGCTGATTGTACTGTCGGTGGCCCCCTGGCGGAGGTGGGTGTTGATAGCCACCATGAGGCAGGGCGCTAGCCATGGGAGCCATCCTAAAAGGCTCATGTTCGACTGTCGGAGATGCAGATGGCCTTGTTTTGTCGACTTGGTCTGCAACTGCCGTCTCCGAATGTCCATGGGAAGACTGTCGAATAGGAGGAGGGTTTCGGCGCGATGTCCCAGTCGTGGAGGTGGACTTTTGAAAAGTTGTAGCTGGCCCCAAGGCAGAGTTCTTGTCGGTTTTGGTCTCTGCTATCTGTGCAGGAGTGGTTTGTGGAGATGAAATATCTCCCATGGCGACGTGTCAGCTTTAGAGGTTGGAAATGGTAGAAAATTGAAGTTGGTTCCGTGATAAAGACTGGTAGGGTTGGTTTTGAGGGAGTCGAGAGTCTGAAAGACAGCCCGGGGTGAGGTGATAAAGGCTTCCGAGGTTTTTTGTGCTGAGCTGAGGGGAAATCCGATCTGAAGTGTTAAGCAGCGGCGAGGTTGACAGGAGCCAAGGAAGAGTACCGGTCAGATCAGACAACGGATGCCGGCCACGACGTTCCGTACTGATGGAGCGATATAAGAAATAGCCAATTTGCCACTCAATGAAGAGTATGGGTGTAAAGAAATGCTAGATGGAGAATAAAGCGCGTGACAGGGCGCCCAATTGGCCGGTCGCGCGCAATTGGGGCTTGAGAGAGACGCAGCAGGCTTCAGGCGACAAGCTTGGGTCTCTGTCTAGTAATTCCCCACAGCCACCAGATGTTTTGCTAAGAGAAGGCTCAGCAATGGACCCAGCAGCAATAAATGCTTTACTGAACGGGCCTTGGACTTTTTCTTGGTGTAAGTGGAAGCGCTGGGGACGAATGCTGGACTGGGAGTAGACTGTCCGGTAGGGCTGTTCCGCCCAGGTCAGCCCACTAGAGGGATGGTAGAATGAAATGAGAGTGCTGTTCCTTACTTGCTGTAAGAATGCGAAGTCGGCACACGTTTTCTGATGTGGAGTTGTGTGAGAGGTGCAAAAAATCGAATAAAGGTAAGGTGAATAATGTTTTGCAGAGTCCCCGGGGTGTGTATGGATGGATAGGGTCTGTTTAAAGAACAGGAATCGATTTGGAAGTTCTCCTTGGAGATCAAAAGTAGGAAGATGCCCAGAAGTGCGGGAAGGCGACGGGATAGGCGCTTGGGAATATGTGGGATCTGCCTAGTTGGAGATTCTTCGGTCGGCCCCGGCTCAAGCCCTGGTTATGCAGACGGGCTATTTTTTTCCAACGGCTGAAAGTGACTCAGTATTAGAAGGATGGAGCGGGCCAGAGGTGTATAGATAGTGAAATGCCCTACAGGATTTTTAAGCGCCAAGAAAAGTGCCGGAAACTGGGTTCAACAGTTTGAACGCTGGAGCATCGTCCAAGATGCTGTATCGTTGTACCTCCCAGTTGCGCAGGAACAGGAAGTGATGGGCACCGCGCCACGACGACTTTGCCACAGCTTCCAAGTTGTCTGGATAGAAGCCAATGAGTGTAAGAACCACGAGGTATGGCGAAGATCCTTGCGAGGGAGAAGGCTTGATGTGTAGTGGAATCGTGAGAGTGGATGTTGGTGATATCCGGCACCACACCCACGCCGTAAATAGTAATTGATGACGACAACGGGGATATGACAATGTGTAATTGGAGGAGGGAAGAATTGGAATTAGAGGTCGGTAAATGGGAGGTGAGTCAATTGGATGTCGGCACTGTAGGTGAGGAAGTAGGGGACAGGATCTCGGCGGGTCCAACCAATCCGTGTAAGGCGCTTCCCTAACGGGCGGATACTATGAATGGCATCAATCGACAAGTACATTGTCGGTACGTGTAACAAGTACTCAAAGCCAGCAATGATTAGATGCATGTACCAGCTACAGCATCAACGCCGCAATAAACTACGGTGTAAGCAGGGCGTCATAAGTACCGGTACGTGCAGCCCGCCCACATACATTGGCAGTACACCTCCACAGCTGGGAAAAAATGCAGAAGCCCGCCGAAGGGTCGCAAAGCATCGTTTGGCCCAATACCTCTAGCCATTTGGGCTAGACTTTTTGACTTTTTTTCGCCACTCATGCCCATCCAGGAACGTCTCTGGGCAAAAACGGGGGGTACTCCAGTGGTTCCACCAGACAAGCCACAGGAAAACCGGTTCTTGAGCCCGCGCTCTGGTAAAGTCTCGTACGAATACTACTAACGCGTGTCGCTGGGCGGGACTTGGGGCTAGGGTCTTTTTTTTTTCCTTCTAGGTTGTTAAAATGCAACTTTCATCGGTACACACCTGTGGCTTGTTGGGGCTTGCACCGCCAAATTGTGAAGGGGAATACAGCCTTTTCCATAACCCCAAAGTAACAGGGCAGAGACGGTGGCGACTTTTAATGTAGGTCGTGCTGTCCGGTCTCCAGGAGAACATTGTTGTAATTGAATTTGCGAGCGGGAAGTTTGGTCTTCTGTGGACAGAAGGTGGCAGAGGTAGTGCTTTAGCTGTCGATCGAGGAGCGACCAGTGAAAATCATCAACCTGCTAGCCAAAGTCAGCTGCGGATTGTGCATATACATGCAGCACTTGCAGCTCCTTACCCAGAAATAGAGCAATAGTAGCGCCGAGCTGGACCGCGACTGTCCATTGACGTGCTGGGATTGGGCTGGGTTCGATGAAATTCCATAATTTGTCGATGCATTCAGTTTACACGACATGGGCGCGATCGGTGAGCGGGCGACGTTGTACGGAAAGCAGACTAAAATAACCAGAAACGTTGCAAGAAGAGGGCGGCGGGAGAGACAGTGTGGCTGAGGGATGCGTAAGACAGAGCATCGGGAGTACAGGGGCCGGCGGGTGCGGAGGCCCAATCCTGGGCACTGGGCACAATTCCATTCGCTTCTGTTCGCTGGACGAGGTAGCTGATGCTAGTTGATTCCCTGACGTAGTGTTTTACCGTACAAAGCAATAGTGCGGAAGTGGACCCCTATTGATCAGCCCAAGTTTGCATCATGTCGCCTGGCATGCAGCTGGTCATGAGCTCTCTGTGCCCCAGTCTCGTGCTCGTTGTTTCTTTGCGCGGATTGATGACGAAGGCAGCGGGGGCCAGTCGCGACTGGACGAGCTGATTTCGGTAGCAGTTCTTGGCCTGAGGGTAATTCGCTGTCTGACTGCTGCTGGGCGTCCACCCAGGTTGGTTCTGGTTTACACGGCTGGGCGGGCTGGTTCGCAGTCGCCTACACTGGCTGCGTGGTACAATTCACAGAAGATGGGGGAATTGATGGATTCCCATTCTCTTTGCGTCGAGAAATTAGCGAAAACCGGATACTACCCAATCTCTGGATCAAAGTAGGGGTAGACGCGCTGATCATGATATCATCATCGTCGAAGCCATCTGAAATGTCACTCTCGTCGTGGCCACGGCCGAACCTTGACCACACTGGGTCCGCATGAGCCACGTCTTCAACGGGTGTGAAACTCCTCTGCTAATAACGAGAACACAAGGCTTGCAGGCTTGCAGCGGGCTGACAGCAAGGTCTTTGCACATGCTCTTGCAAGCCGGGGAGGGTGTGACTGACAACACGCCCCCTCCAAGAGGACCCTTAAATTCTGCTGCTTCCCCAAGTGGGGTGCCGATTATTGCCAAGTCGGTCTGCAAGCGAAATCAAGTATCGAGCACCCAAAAGTTGGTTCCAGCCATAGCATCTGGCCCGGAAGGAAAGCTCCGCCACCGATTGATCAGACTTTTGAGAGCTGAAGCAGTTTGGTTCCGGCTTTCGGATACTGAGCAGTGGCAGAAGACAGTCCCCCCCCGCCCCATGGAACGAGGAAACAGTGGACGACGAGAGACGACAAGGGAGATCATGACAAATGGGCAGGGTAGAATTTATGATGAATCAGAGCAGCGTCGATCTATTTCCGAGTTTGAATCAGAAGCAAGAATAGGTTCACAACGAAGAGGTATTCGTGCCAGAAAGCACCAGCGGCGTTGGTGGTTACGAGCCAACTAGGCGCGGCGCAGGGCCAGACTCCATTATGATTCCACAAAAGGGCCAAAAGCGAATAGAGGATGCGAACACTGGCCCACCAGAGAGAGCAACGAAACGTATTTGGGATAGGTTTCTTTCTAGCAGCCTCTGAGCAAATGCTGCATACTCTGTCCTGTACGCCGCCAGGCCTTGGCGTTCGTAGCTGTCACTGGGAAGGCGATCCACAGATACTCGGCGCACGCCCCGAACCGAAGGCTATGACGACATAGACTTTGCCGGGGCACGCCCAGGACCCCGAAATTGCCAGCCTGTACTCGAAAAACTCTGAATACCATTTTGCTCTTTTGCAAACAAGTTCAAGATTTCGATTAGATTACCGATGGCCCAACGCACCGCCACATCCAAAGAGGGGTATCGTTGACTTGGTCGACTGTGACATTCACGAGTCACCATTACGCAATGCCCTCCCGCTCTGGAACAGACTGACTACTTACTACGTACCACAGGACTGAGGCCTGAGCCACACCATCAGAGACGCAAGCCACAAAAGCGTTGAGTTGGACCGCCACAGAAGAATTTGACAGGTTTCGTCCAAGGCGGAGCGCGAATTGGACTATTGAGTTGAGAGGCATGCAAGGCTGTGCCCCCATCGCGAGGTTCGTATTCGCCACAGGGGAAAGTGCCCCCAGGCTTTTCCTTCCTTCTTTCCGTCCGACCCCCGGCCTTTGGTTGTCACTGGCATACTCACCCCGTTGCCCGGTCCTTTGCCGTTTTGCTGCAAGTTAAGAAGCCGACTCCGAAAAAAGACAAAAAAAGAAACAAGAGATAGAACGAAAGTTTCCAGCCACATGTACCGGTACGTACCCAAAGTCAAAGCCCACTTCAGCCACCGAAACAAGGTCAAAAGAGAGCAGGCTGATGGAGCGACTTCGACCCATTCGGCACGGAAGGCCTTGGCTCCGGCCCCACTCTTGGCCGCTGGCCACCGTCCTAGACCTTGTACGGATGTACCAGTACTTTTTTATGAGACGCGGTGCTGGTGGTGTTGGGGAGGGGAAAGGGCAAAATGGATAGTCAAAGCCTATTATCCAGACCCTACGTGCCTACTTTGAACCCTGGCCAAGAGAGTGGCAAATTCTGAGCCTCCCCAACGGGCGCCCGGAGAGGGTAAGGGTGCCAAGGGGACCAAAGTCTCATGTCGTCTTCGCCTTCTTCAGGACCTCTTCGTCCCTCGGCGACTCTGCTTCAGCGGTCTGCCACCGCTGTAGCACACGGCCTTTTCAAGTACCTAGCGAGCCGCAAGAACATTCTAGCGCCATCGTTGCGCCCCCCCTTGGTGGCCCTCGCTGGGACGCCAAACAGCCCATAACGCTTCATTGTGCGTCGTCAAGCTCACACGCCCCCCGAAAAATTGCGCTGCTCACAGTATTTGAAATAACGGGTTGTGGCAACATGACGGTCTAGACAATATGTAATTGACTCGCTCGACGCTAGTGGTTTCAGTAAGAGTTGTGCATCGAGCAAGCAGTCGGTTCCGCTGTTCCTGTTCTTCGCGGCGTATAGATTGTACAAGACACGAGACTTGAGGCTGCGATACGGACCTAAGCCAGTAACTCCGCGACTGGCCACATGGTAATCAATCTAATCAATGTGAGGCCAAAGACACTGTTTCCTCGGAGCCTAAACGGCTTCAGATTGTCCACGGAGGCTCCGCGAAGAGAAGCGATTGTGTCGGTGATCCATGTATAGGGTAGGGTTTCCTGCATGCTCCGAAAATGCATACCCACAGCCTGCACGTCCGATCACTCCGGATCCGCGTATGCTCCCGCAGCATTTGCTGCCACGTGTGAGTTGGCTACATAGACACCTAGCATGATGCAACGCTGGGAGAAGGAAAAAAAAATCAAATCATCCTTCCTCTTGGCAAAATGCAATCACAGCCCTTCCGCCCCCCGACACTCCCGACGTCGGGAGGGCAGTGTTTCGGCGCAGCCGCAGGGAAGGACGGAACCCTCTCTCGCCAGTCGGGCGTAGTAGTGGAAATACCGGACAAGATTGCCGATTCTCCAATGGATACAGCCAACAGCCTCCGATGAAAAATCTTGCCTGGAAATCAAGATCAAGGAACCAAGGGTAATGGAGCCGTGGAAGCCGTGGCCAAGCTCTGCCAGGGAGGGTACCGGTTGTGAATGGCGTGGACTCGCCAGCAGCTGACGACGAATGCATCAATGTGGCGAATGCTACAAGGAAGATTTGACTCTTGGTATGGCGTAATGCGAATGCTCAATAATGGAATCGTTACCAGAGGCAATCTGTCGCTATGCAGCACCCGCTGTCATAGAGGCACCGGACCAACAACAGCTGCAACAGACCTACCCTAGGAACTAAGCTCACAATGCAAGTTTCAGAAGCTTCGCACCGATGAGACAGATAATTATACCGGTTGAAGCCAGCCGCAAACACAAGCCGTCACATATCCTGCACCATGCGAGTATCAATTGTTATTAGACGTATCTAATGCGTAGCTGTTGTACATATGCATCCTGACCCTTAGTCCTTCTTCAGCGGCACAAATACCTCCTCAATGCCATCCTTGGAAACAATAAGCATCTGGAGAGCATCGCCAACCTCAATATGGCGCTCCGCCGCGCCGTCAAACGCATCCTTGATAATCGTCTCGACCTGCGGCCGAGTGAGGGGCTGGCGCGGGCGCTCCTTGAGGTCGTGGCCGGTGCCGCTCTCGGGAATGTATTGGTTGTGGAAGTTGACCTGGTTGTCGAGGAAGGGCATGATCAGACTGGCGGCGGCACCGCCAGCGCGGCACTGCTCGCGCTCGTAGCTGCCGACGGGGTCGTACGAGTAGACGGCGCCCTTGCCCTCCTCGTCGAGGCCGCCGAGCAGGGCGTGGGTGTAGTAGGGGAAGAAGCGCTTCTGGTAGAGGATCGTCGACAGGCGCTTGGCGCAGGCGTTGAGCGTCATGGGCTTGCCGTGGCGGTAGCGGTAGATTTTGCAGATGGTGTCGAGGCGGTCGCGGAGGGCCTCGCCGTCGGCCGCGAAGCCGCAGACGGAGAGAACTATGCTGGCATCGTCCTGCGAGGCGTTGGTGCCGCCAATCTTGAAGACCTTGGGAGCCATGCGCGAGTTGATGCTGTATCCGCTGGTGTGTCGTGTGTCGCCGGCCATGATGGTGAAGTCGGCGCCAGCGATGCCGAGGGTCGAGCCACCGTTGTCAGTGTATCTGCGGGAAAGGTGTTAGAAGGGGGGGAACGAAGAGAGGCTCAAGTTTGATGCGGCTCGGCTTAGACTCACGGGTTGAAGCGATGCTCGCGCGGCTCGCCAGCTTGTCTGGGAGCGTCAGACAGAGCATAGTTGGGGCCATTCAAGACCGGGTTTTGGCTGAACATGGCCATTGTGAGAGTGTACGCGGGTGCCGAAGCTTGCTGTAGCTAGATATGATGCTGGCCGTCCGTGGTCGAGGTGCTTCGTGGATAGAATCGATGGTGGATGATGGAATTGAATGATGCTTCGCAGGCAGGAGGAGCTTGCTCACCTCTGAGGTTGCTCTGGCTAGCGCACGCGTACAGCTGGAGCCTTGCCACAGGTGGTGCGTTTGCCTGCGCTGTGCCACAGTCACCAGCCACACCTTTACGCTGGAGCTCCCAGCCAGCCAACCAACCACGCCCAAAATGACTAAGCCCCGCACTCTCGGCAGGACCTGGGCAGGACCTGGGGCAGCTCTCCTGTCCGCTCCAGCACGCACCAACTCTAGCCTAGGCTGAGAGACGGCTATCCGCTAATTAGGCTGGAGGCTAGCATCCCCTGGCCGCCCTGCAGAACGCCACGAAATCCTGGGCGTCGATATTGGCACCTGTGACCTCGGCAACAATTTTATTCATCTGCACGTCTCCGCAGACGATTCCTCTGGCCGTTCGTCTCCTTTTGTTCGCTTGTCATTGCCATCCTGTTATTGTATGCCCGCCGCGCTCGGGTACAAACAAAGCATCATGACGAGCGACATTCGCGCGAGAGCGCTCGACAAGATAGCGTCGCTAGCCGCCACCTCTACCAACACCTCCTTTGACAAGTCGGATCTCGACAGGCTGTGCCGAGCCTGCAGTGCCAATGGCCGCAGTCGCGATTACAACCATGGCGCATACAATTCCAAGCAGGCCAGCTCGCTCAGCCGTATTCCCATGGTACAGCCAATTGCTCTGAACCCTTGGTGCACCTCTCAATCGCTAACCTATGTAGTCAATTCGCGAATTCGAGGTCCTCCTGGCCCTTTGCAAGAATGCGCCCAACATCCTGTCCGCCCAGAGCGCTCAGAAGCTTTCCTACCAGCTCATTCCGTACATTCTCGAGGCGCATTCGCAGACCTTTGTTCCCTCGCCATTCTTTCGCAAGATCAACCCCTGTCCGACCGAGTCCCTGTCCTTTCACGTCACCGCGGCGCTTCTCTCTCTCGGAATCAACTACAATGAGCTGAAGGAGACCGTCACGGATGGCATTTGGGCCTTCACCAACGCCTGCAGCCGAACGACCGAGAGCGTATTGTCCCCGCGCACTGGCGACCCCGAGAACCTGAACATTGACGAGGCTATCCGAACCCTCAACATTGCCGTTGCCATCCTCGGCTTCTTGGACGCTGCCGCCGCCCAGTCTGACTTTTGGAAAGCTGGCGGGCGCCTGGGCCTTATCCAAAAGGTCAAGCAGCTACTCTCGGAGCCATTTTTGGTTGCTGTCGAGACGGCCTTGTCTACAATCCGAAATGCGCACAGCGACGACCGCGATGTGAGAGAATGGAAGCGCCATTTGCGCCACTATTCCGCCGCCGGCCGCCCGCTCGGCGCCATGCTCTTGCAGCGGAGCTTCATGTGGCTTGTTCTTTCCAGCACTTCTCTCATGATTACAGATGGATCCCAACTGCGCAAGAAGCACGTCCTTGACGTCCTCATGGACAATGGAGGTACTCTGCCCCGCGCCGATGGCTATGCTGCCGATGTCGACCTCCGATCCATTGACTTGCATGCCGGCTTTGCTATTGACCAGATGAACTACATCGAGGCCGGTGCAGATTTCGCTCGTCTTGGCTCCCCTTCGCAGCAGAAGCTTACCTATGCTGTCAAGTCTGCTGCCATGATTTCTTTCATGAACTGCGCTATTCTCAATGAAGACGCTGCTGAGCCCGAGGTCTTGATGAACTGGCTGCAGCAGACTCTAGATGACCCCCAGCAGATGAGCGACGAGACTCTTGCCTCGACCACTCTGCGCTGCATGGCTCTGCTCAGCCGTCTTGCGCCGGCATTCTCTCAGAATGTGATCCGATCTCTACCCCGTTTTATCGTTCAGGATGTGACGAATGCCAGCACCGGCGCTGTCGCTTCCAGGAGCCTCGCATTTGTCCTCAAGAGACTGTCCAAGGATGCCGTCATTAGCACTCTCTACTCTCTTGGCAACGTGCTCAGCCCCGATACCGAAGAGAGACTCGCCAATGGTCACACCAACGGCTCTGTCGACGGAGAGAATGGCCTGAACGGTGTGTACCAGCGCCGCCACTCCAATGCTAGCTCCATCTCTGTCGACATGACTGGTGAGGAAGATGCCGCCATTGTGTATCGCAACGTTGTGCAAGCCATCTGTGGAATTGCTATTGCTTGCGAAGATGAAAAGATTACGGCTCTTGCGCAGTCTATCCTTCTCCAGAAACTGGACAAGGTCAATGCTACTGTTGATGTGCAAGTCATTTCTGGTGCGGCCGACTTGGCTCTCAGCGGCGGTCAGCTTGAGTTCCGCTCCCTTCTGAAAATGTACAACCGTATTGGACATATCGGTGTGATTGAAAAGAAGGAGTATTTCTCCCAAGCCGTTTTCGAGGGCCGAACCCACATTTCTGCAAACCTTCGCCGCGATTCGCCCCTTTTTGACATCTACTGGGAGCATCTGCTCGATAGTATCATTGCCCTCGGTGATGCATACTCTCAAGGCCAGACCAAGCAAGCTGATGTTGACCTGGCTGCGCAAGAGATTGGAGAGTTGTTGCATCCCTTGGCTGTGCTCATGTCTACCAATGATCTTGCTGCCCGTCCCTTGGCCAATGACGAATCATATGCTCTGCTCCGAGATGCTTGGTTCAACATTGTCGTTCACGGCTTCTCCACTTCCACGGAACGCGGCAAGAAATTCCTCAACGAGCTGCGCATGATTGCCATCCACTCGCCTCCACTGGCGGCCGAGCAGCGTGGCGAGCAAGTCGAAAGTGACATTGAGCTCAACACTGTCCTGCGTCGTGGTAACAGCGGTGAGCGCGAGTCTATGCAGAAGAAGCTGCTGAGCGAGCTCATCCCCAGCAAAGCCTCGGAGATTAAGAGCCTCAGCTACCGCAAGGTCATCTTCTTGCATTCCGCGTATCTCGTTGAAATCCTGCGTGCCGATTCTGGAGACTGCACCAAGGTCCTCTCTTACTTTGCCGAGCGTAGCATGCTGCAGAGAGAAGTATGCAGTGTCATGGAAGGCATCTCCAACGCGGTTGTTGATAAATATGTGAAGAAGACTATCAGCGGCAACGAGCCCGCTTTCTCGGCTCAGTACGCCGCCAAGCAGCTTGCCACGATATTCTCTCTTTGCTGCCACCGCATCGAGCGCGTTCAGAAAGCTGCCTTTGCGTCAGCAGACAAGATCGTGCGCGATGTGCCTTCTGCGCTTTGCTATCGCACTTCCCTCTTTGCTTTGATCGAGCTGCTTTCCCTCATGTGGTCCAGCTGTCTTGAAGCTGAGACGGACATGTATGGCCACAGATCAACGTTCACCTCCCAGCGTGGCAATGTGACTGTGAGACTTTCCGATGACTACGATTTCCGTAGCTTGACCCTGAAGCATCTGCACCAGCGAGCCCGCGCTTGGGTCATTTCTGCCATAAACCTCGCTCCGCTTGACGTGAAGGGTCTACTGCAGACCTATCTGTCCGAGTTCGACGATGAAGGCACGTATGGGCATATTTCTTTGGGCCGCTCCTTTGCTCTTGAACTCGGTTCAGCCATTCCCAACACCGATCCCCGCCTGCAGTCTCTTGACCAAGTCAATGAGTACGGCATCAACTCTGCTTCGGACCTTATTGCGCAGTATACTACTCGCCAGGAGTACCGCTACGGTGAGACTCTGCCCGACCGTGGCACCGAGCTCATGAGTTTCATGCAGAGCAACCGCAGACCTTCTTTCTCCCAGTCTTCTGTGGTTGAGAGTGCCAACGCGGCTACTGCTCTTGCTCATGTGGAAGCTCGAATTCTTAGCAAGAAGGCGACTCCGGTCGACGAAGTCCGCGACATCATGCGAAGAGCCGCAGCACTCCTCTGCCGTAGCAAGCACGACGAGTCTGCTGTTGCTCGCTACCTTGTCAGCATCCCCTTTGCTCTGTTCACGAAGCAGTCCATCAAGCTTGGTACTTCCCTGTGGCTTGGTGTCATGAACGAGAACCCTCGTCTCGAGTCGAAGCTGCTCAATGCCATTGCCCAACAGTGGGAGTTTACCATTTCCCGCCGTGTTGGTCTTTTTGACCCGTCGCTTGCACACCCGGATCCGTTCCTCCTTAAGCAGGAATTCGCTCCTAGCGACTGGGAAATGATCAACGAGCAGAAGCGCAAGGTTCATGACCTGCTGTCACCACATACCCGCCTGCTGCAATTCTTTACCAGCCACTTCAATGCTACTCGCCTGGGTAGCCCGGATATCCAGAGAGTGTTCTTGCGCCTGCTGGATCTCACCCTTGACGCGCTGAAAGACTGCAGCCCTCACCCAATGGCACGCGAGATCCGCTTCCAGATCATCTTGTTCAGCACCAAGGTCCTTCGAAACAGTACCACTATTGGCCCTACTGCCCAATGGAGACTCAAGGATCGAATTCTGTCCGCTGGACTGAGCTGGTTCCGCCACTCGCCTCGCTGGTCCTTTGGCAGCAACATGCTTTCCCTCAAGACGGAAATCCGGCTCCTCTCTGACATAATCGCGTCTTTGAATCTCGTAGCGCATATTGGATCGCACACTGTGGGTAACATTACCTCTCTACAAACCAAGGATGCCTTGTTGAAGGCCCTTCTCGAAAACGAGCAATCGCGTTTGACTGTCTGGGCCAACCCACGCAACCTCTCAGGAAGCCAGTTCCCGAGCCATCAAGGGTCCAGGAGTATGACCGAGAACGCTCTCATCCCTCTCGTGCGCACAGCTTGGTACCAAGATCCTGCGATTGCCGTTGAGCTGGCTACCCGATTCCATTACCCTCGTCTTCGCAACGACATTCGCCGCCTGATTCTCAATGCCCCTGAAAAAGTCATTGACGAGCCTGAAGCTATTCCGCTGTTGATTGGCAGCCAGCTTCCCGACGATGTCAGCTCGCAGCTCAAGTACCTGTTGTTCTGGGAGCCGGTCAACCCCATCACTGCTGTCACCCTACTTTCGCCGGCCTTCAAAGACCACCCCTTTGTTATCCAATACGCTATGCGCTCTCTGGAGAGTCACTCCGTAGATGTTACCTTCTTCTACGTTCCCCAGATTGTGCAGTCGCTTCGCCACGATAATCTCGGCTATGCGGAGCGCTACATCCTCGAGACGGCGCAATTCTCGCAGCTCTTTGCGCACCAGATCATCTGGAACATGAAGGCCAACTCTTACAAGGGCGACGATGCCGAAGTTCCTGACGAGATCAAGCCCGTGCTCGACAGCGTCATGACCAAGATGGTGGACAGCTTCATGCCTGAGGACCGCGAGTTCTACGAGCGTGAATTCTCATTCTTTGACGAAGTCACTGGCATCTCGGGCAAGCTCAAGCCATACATCAAGCGCCCCAAGCCTGAGAAGAAGCAAAAGATTGAAGAGGAGCTGATGAAGATCAAGGTGGAAGTCGGCGTGTACCTCCCCAGCAACCCCGAAGGTGTCGTCATCGGCATTGATCGCAAGTCGGGCAAGCCGCTGCAGAGTCACGCCAAGGCTCCGTACATGGCCACGTTCCGCGTGCGCAAGAACAAGCACGCCGGCGACACGCCAGCCGACAGCGAGGAGGACATGCAGGTGGTCAAGCAGCAGATGCAGACGCAGCAGCAGGCGGCCGACGCGCAGGACAGCTTCATTGAGGTCTGGCAGTCGGCCATCTTCAAGGTCGGCGACGACGTGCGGCAGGACGTGCTCGCCCTGCAGATGATTTCGGCTTTCCGCAGCATCTTCCACAACGTGGGCCTCGACGTGTACGTGTTCCCGAACCGCGTGACGGCGACGGGCCCCGGGTGCGGCGTCATCGACGTGCTGCCCAACTCCATCTCGCGCGACATGGTGGGCCGCGAGGCCGTCAACGGCCTGTACGAGTACTTCAAGGCCAAGTACGGCAACGAGGACTCGCTGCGCTTCCAGGCGGCGCGCAGCAACTTTGTCAAGTCGATGGCGGCCTACTCCATCATCTCGTTCCTGCTGCAGTTCAAGGACCGCCACAACGGCAACATCATGATTGACGACGCCGGCCACATCCTGCACATTGATTTCGGCTTCTGCTTCGACATTGCGCCCGGCGGCATCAAATTCGAGCGCGCCCCCTTCAAGCTGACCAGCGAAATGGTGGCCGTCATGGGCGGCTCCACCGACCACCAGAGCTTCAAGTGGTTCGAGGAGCTCTGCGTGAAAGCCTTCCTCGCGTCCCGCCAGTACTGCGAGAAGCTCGCCCAGGTCGTCCAGCTCATGATGGACAGCGGCCTGCCGTGCTTCAAGCCCGAGTCGGTCCGGCACTTCAAGGACCGCTTCGTCCTGGACAAGACCGAGCGCGAGGCGGCCGACTTCATGCGCGACCTCGTCAAGAAGTCGCACTCGAGCTACAGCACCGGCATCTACGACCAGTTCCAGCTCCTGACCAACGGCATTCCTTATTAAACAAAGCTGCTGTACTCTTGTTTCTCGCATGCTCGCTGCTGTACCCTTGTTGTTGTTGTTTTTCCCGCACGCTCTCTGCTTCTTTCTCTCACCTGTCATCAGCTTTCGTTTCAAACTTTTTTCCTTGGTCCCGTATAATTAGTATAGTATCTGTTAATTCGACCCATACACATGGGAGCGAATATAGTTTAATCAAATATGATTATCGTCTTGTTTCTTAAATAAAAAAGAGGAGTATTGTTTCAGGCATGTGACGAGGCCGATGCAAATGCTATCCAAAAAAAAAAAAATATAAACGCCGATTCTATCCCCTATATCTTTTATACGTTTTTCAACTCCTCGCTTTTCTTGCCCACCATGACATGGCGTAAATACAGTTTCTACAAATTCAAAGAGAGGCTCAATGTTACAATAAAAAGTATATACAGCCGCTACGTTGAAGACTGCTTCAGCATGTGGGTGGGCGCATTGTAGCTCGTGTAGTCGACGTGCACAAAGGCGCGGTCGACAATGGGGACCGACTCGAGAAAGTAGGTCAGGACCTCGCTGAGGTCGTGCGAGTCCTTGAGCGGGGTGATGGCGGAGAGAACAATGTCGACCTCGACAAAGAGCTTGTCGCCGGCGTGGTAGGCGCGCAGGTTCTGAATCTTGCGGATGGCGGTGGCGAAGCGCATCGTCAGGTACAGCAGCAGGTTGCGCTCGTCGGGCTCGGCGCCGAAGCCCGTTAGGTTGCGGACGTGGTGGGCCGACGTCTGGCTCCAGGTGAAGACGACGACGAGGGACAGCAGCAGACCGCCGGTGGCGTCGAGCCACCAGACCTTGCCGTAGAAACCGACTGCAATGGTATGAAGCGTCAGCGGTGTTGGGTTCATTTCACGGCCTAGACAGGGCTGTCTCTTTTCCATGGTTACCAAGAGGTAAGGGGCGATTACTTACCAATGGGGAATAGAATCGATCCCACGTTGAAAATGACATCCGTCTTGGCGTCTTCGGCGCTGTGGATATAGTCATCAGCATCGGGCTCAATTAAACTTGCGGTGCTGAGAGACAGGGGGTCGGGCGACTTACAGGGCTCTGACGCTCGAGTTTTTGACCATACGACACCACACCCAGCACGCGCCTTTGATTACGACAGTACCGGCCATGATGGCAATGGCTGGCACACCAAGCTGAATCACCTCATGCTCAGTGCCCATGAGACGCTGGATACATTGCAGGGCGACCTGGCAGAAGGAGGTGACCATGATGACCGAAAAGACGAGGACGCCGAGAGGTTCGAGGCTATAATGAGGCAGGGGTCGTTAGCGCTGGCTGTGTCGGGCTAATTGGACTGTCTAACAACGTGTGACACTAGCTGGTGGGGTCGGCGGCGGCGGAGGACGGCGCTGATATCTTGATATATCAACGATCCCCTGTCGGGTAGCGTGGGAAAAAAAAAGAAGGTTGAAACAAGCAAGCACGAGAGGCGGTGACATGGGGTATCGGGAAAAGGACCAGAAACATACCGGGTACGCCCGACAGGATATCTGTGGTGGTCGCTGGAGCTGGAAGCAATGAGACGTGTCGTGGTCCAGACAATGGCGGTACTCAAAAAGTCCAGGACGGCATCGACCAGTGAGGCCAGGACGGACATGGAGGGGACGGAGATGATGACGATGATTTTACCGACGAGCAGCACGACGTTGGCAATGAGATTGACATAGATGGCGAGGGTCACGACGGGGTCGGTGCTGTCCACCTCTCCGTCTTCGAGCCAGGGCAGTAGAGGCCGGGGCCCGTTTTCCAGGTCCTTGGTGTTGGGCTGCAGCAGGGGACGTCTCTCGTCGGCGACGCGGTGCGGCGCGACTTCTTCCTCGTACTCGGTCTGGTTCTGCGGCAGCATGGTCAGGTTCTCGGAAGAGCGGAAGATGTCCTTGGGGGTGCGCTTGGCGGGCAGCGGCGGTGTCTTGTTGGCGCCCTCGGTGGACGGCAGCGGGGGCAGGGTGTTTGTCGAGCCGTAAGAGGCGCCGCCGTTGAAGCGGTCCATGGTGGAACCGGAGAGCGACGAGGTGTCGGGCTCCTCGGAGATGGTGTTGGGGATGTCGACGCCGCGGAAGGCGGAGGCCTCGAGCTCGGCGTTGTACTCGTTGAGGAGCTCGTGGGGGATGGTCGAGTCGAGCAGGCAGTCAATGTACATGTACTGCTGGATGAGGTCATTGGTGCGCTCGTAGTATTCGCGGCTGGGGAGCGAGACCGGGTCAGTCAAGACATATGATTCGGAACAAGACTAAATTTGGCAATTGGCAGGCACATAGGGCGTGAGACAAAGTGCGGTGTGCAGATTCGTCCCAAGTACTATAAGCTGCATACATGCATGTCTTGGATGATAACTTACAGCTTTTTGGACATGCCCTGCAGCTCCTCTTCCGTCTTCCAATAAGTGTCCCATCTATATCTCGGGTTGCTCTTGCCAATCAGGTTCATGCTACGGTTCTGAGGCCCCTGGAGAATCTGGGACAGACGGTTCTCGTCGTGCAGCAGGCGTTCGAGCTCGTCGTCGTCGGCGGCGGCGTGACCGCGGGAGCGGCCGCGGACGGGCTCCTCGTCATCCGAGGCGTACGGGTTTCGCAGGCCCGCGGAGGGCCAGGCGGAGGAGAGGCTCTGCTGGGAGCGCGATCGCATCATGGACGTGAGCATACCCGTGCGGGTGTGCAGAGCCGAGTGGTACAGTCCATCTTCCTGCGGGACCAGCGAGCCCCTGCGGCCATGCACAGGCGGCCGTGGGCTGGGTGAGCTCATGTCGGCGGCTCAGGTTTCTGTAAAAAGGAACAAGGCGTGCGTGCACAGGGAACAAGGCTGAATTGAAAGAGAAGCCAACGAGAAGAGTCAATTGCTAGAGGGGGATGAAAGACAAAAATTGGAGCAGTGACAAACGCCGAGCTGGCTTGAGCTTTGTCGGCGGATCGAAGATTGTAAGTGTGGACAAGATTCAAGGCTAGAGGTAGCCAGCCTATGGAGCACAGACAGCCAAAACCCGTAGCCGAGAGAAAGAAAGGGCCAATAAAGAGAGGTCGCGGAGACGCGTTGCTCGTGTCGCGTCGGGTTGCGTCAAGAAGAAAGCCTTTTTGTTGATGGGTTGCAATGAGCTTAAGTTTTGAATTGTCAATGGGGGAAGAGAAAGGGCAGAGAGAGATTATGTGTGCTTGGCTTCGGTACAAGTATTGGCTGCGTTCGGCTGGGCTGCCTCGCCCCCCGCTGAAGGGGGCTCTTGGCTGTCGGCGCTTGGACGCCACGGCGAGTTTTTTTTTCTGGCTCTTGAAAATCTCTCAAGAGCGAGTTTCTACATAAGATACGTAGTAGTAATTGGTTACAGGCACATGCAGGGGCTCGTACAGGTCAGTTGCTCCCTGAATCCCTGATGTGCGCGAGTCGGCATCGGCTCGGCTCTTACTGTGTGGCTTATCCCCTCCCAATCGCTTATCCAGATTTGGATTTGGTCTTTGTAGAGCCATTTTTCTTTCCAATCTCTCTCTCTCTCTCTCAGCTTTTGTGCAGCTTTTTTTTTATACCCCCGCACCTCGCCATCATCTTGGCTCATCTCATGTGGCCACCGTGCTGCTACCTCTCGCAGGCGCTACTGCCTCACCACTGCTCAGCCTGTCACCACCAGATGAATCAGCATCGCGGGCGTGGCCAACGACTTGTTCTGCACTCTGACAGGGGTAGTACAGCACGCTAAATAGCTATTCTTTTCTCCTGCGACCTTGATGAGCGCTATCTGTTTGGCTGCAGCCATCGTTCCAGCAGCTGCGGCGCCCGCGTCATATCTGCAGGGCTCCCTCTTGGGTTCCGTCGCGCTGCGCTCCGCGATGCCGCTTCTGGTCTAGCACCGTCACAAGCTACTAGGCCGCAGCCAGGGGCGGGAA
>JARDXD010001841.1:0-22522 GCA_029218145.1 Aphanocladium album
GTCCAGTGGCTGCCGCTCGCGCTCCTTCAGCAGCGCCCGCAGCCGTTTTGTTGGTCTGCTGGCCTTCTTTTTATCTTCAGCTGGCATCGCTCGCGCCCTGTTTGCTTTTGCATCTTGCGAATAGCCTCTTCACATCTTTCTGCTCACTTTCTTTTCACCCCTCAAGACCCATTGCCACCACTTTTTTGTGCGCCTTGGCAATTCAGGCACCTTCTCCCAACCTGCACCACACCCCCCCGGCCCGCCGCACCACAGCACCCTAACCCAAGCCACAGCCACCAAGACTTGCCCTGTCCGCAGCCTCAGCCCGCCTAGACTGACTTCCCCGAGCGAGCGCGCGAGCTGCCAAAAGTCTTCCTTCGCCCCAGCCCAGCCAAGCATCCAGCCGCCTCCGCATTTCCATCTCCGCTCACCACGCTGCTCCCATCCTCGCTGACCAAACAAGCTTGAATTTACCGCTTCATTCTTCCTGCTTGCTCACCTCTGCCCTTGCCTCACCATCGCATCCCCCGACCAGCCTGCGAATGTCCATCTCCTCCCAGCAATTGTCCACCTCCTAGAGCGGGATCTGCGCAGCTGCTCGCAGTCAGCCTCGCCTCGCCTCGCCCCAGCTGAGGCAGTCAGTCCTCTCCCACCACCAACCAGCACCGCAACCATCTCAACCACCACGTCTCCCCGCAGACTCGCCCTCTACACGCTCGCCTCCCACCGACGTTGTGCGCCCCTCGCGCTCCGTCGCCGTCATGCCTAGCCTCTTCAACAAGATCAAGGGCTCCAGCGCGGTACGTTTGCTCGCTCGTCGTCGCCTCAGTTGCCGCAATCCGTTTGCGCTTTTGCGGGTCGAAGCGTCACCACCACCCAAGTCACCCAACGCTGACGAGAAGCCTCTCTAGCCCTCCACGACGCCAGCGGCCAAGGATGCTCCCGCCAAGAAAAAAGATGATATCACCACAGAAGTTACGCCTCTCGAGAAGATGCTCCAAAATGCCGGCCCGCTTACACACGACGGCCGCGACAGATTCCTCGGCTTCGAGAACGTACGTCAATCTAATCTGAGACAGAATGTCACCCCCCCAAATCCCCAAAAGACAAGCTAACCTCTGATGCACAGTTTGGAAACACTTGGTAGTTATCATCGCTCAACATGGCCCTCTGCATTACTAACCCATCATAGCTACTGCAACTCCATCGTCCAGGCCCTCTTCCACTCTGAACACTTCCGCGAAGGAGTCCTAAACTACCCTTCTCTATCCCCGACCGATACCCCGAACGGCGCACCGTACAAGCCCAATGTTACGATCCGACCGCCAGTCACACCCGCTGCGCCAGCTACGCCGCAGAAGCAGCCGAAGCTGTCCACATCTCAGGTCTTGAAGCAGCGCCAAGCCATCAACTCGGGCCAGCCCATTCCTGGCCAGCAGCCGGTCAAGCCGGAAGACAAGCCCGACACCCCAGAGTACAAAAAGAAGCAGGCTATGCTCAAAGGTCCTATTCTCGAGCTCGCTCAAGAAAACCGTGTGCCATTTGGCATGGACGAGTGCACCTTTACCGGTCTCAAGGACATCTTCATGGCCGTCAACCAGAGCAATTCCAGGACCGGCGTCCTCAGCCCGCAGCGTTTCCTCGAAATCTTCAAGCGCGACAACGAAATGTTTCAGAGCTCAAACCATCAAGATGCCCACGAATTTCTGCGACTCGTCCTCACAGACGTCATCGCCAGTGTCGACAATCACGCCAAGCGCATTCAGGACGAGATTGGTACAAACGGTGTCACCAACGGTCTTTCCGATTCCTTGCACAACGCCCTCTCTGCGGGCCTTCAGAATGGTTCACCGTACAACTCGCCAGGTACCGGCTGGGTGCACGACGTTTTCGAAGGCATTGTTACGTCAGAGACAAAGTGTCTGACCTGCGAGACGGCATCGCAGCGCGATCAGACCTTTTTGGATCTTTCCATCGCTCTTGACGAGCACACATCAGTCACATCATGCTTGCGCAAGTTCTCCGCCGAAGAGATGCTGTGCGAGAGAGACAAATTTCAGTGCGACCACTGCGGTGGTCTGCAAGAAGCTGAAAAGCGCATGAAGGTGAAGAAGCTACCCAAGGTCCTGACTCTGCATCTAAACCGCTTCAAGTACACAGAAGATTACAGCCGTGTACAGAAGCTGTTCCACAGAGTTGTGTACCCTTATCACCTCCGCATGTTTCACACGGCCGACGAGGCGGAAGACCCCGATCGCCTTTATGAGCTGTATGCAGTCATTGTTCACATTGGTGGTAATGGCTACCACGGACACTACGTGTCCATCATCAAGACCAAGGATCGCGGCTGGCTCTTGTTTGATGATGAAATGGTTGAGCCTGTCGACAAGCACTTTGTTCGCAATTTCTTCGGTGACAAACCAGGAATGGCCACAGCCTATCTCTTGTTTTACCAAGAGACGACATTCGAAAAAGTGCGCGCCGAGCAAGAGGCTGAAGGCAGAGAAGAAGTCCGACTCGCCACCGAGGCAGCCAACATTGCACACGAGGAGAGTGACAAAGCAGATGACAACCCTCTTTCGCGGCAAAAGACTCAACCAACACCTGTGCTGCCCGATCAGGACTCAATGTCTAGTCTAGCTCACGCCAAAACTGCACCCGATAGCATTGCACAATCACCGAACCCGAGCCAAGCTTCGGTTCCTCCAACACCCGTCATCCCGTCGACACTTTCTCCCGCCAAGTCCAAGGAGGAACTAAAGCGCGAGAAGAAGGAGCGCGAAGCCGCCGAAAAGGCTGCCCGTCAGCAGGAAAAGGACGACCTGAAAGTTCGAGACAAGGAGATGCGCGAGCAAGAGCGCAAACGCCGCGAGCAGGCTATTTCCTTGATCCAGGCCCGCCGCCAAGAAGCCGATCAGCTAGAGAAGGTGATGCAAGCGAGCAAGAAATCCGCTGCCAAAGAAGAAGACGCGCGAAAGAAGGAAGAGGGCACCAATGGCGGCGCCTTTGGCTTCCTCGACCGCTCCAAGCGGGGCAGCAAGTCTGGCAGCCGTAAAGCCTTTGGTCTGTTTGGCAAAGACCGCAATGGCGATGACGAAGCCGTCGTCAACGGTGACTCGCCCGAGAAGGAGAAGAGCAGAGGCCGTCTGAGCATGGGCCTCGGCCGCAAGAAGAGCACGAATCTTTTATCATAGCGCCGGAGTATATCGACTGTTGCAGATTGATCATTGGCGGAAGCGAGCCATTCATCATTTGGGGGATGCTTTGTACGATTTCCATTTCTTCGATTTTTTCATATCCTCTTTTTTCTTCACACTTCTTTTTAGTTTTACGATACTCGGCGTCCTTGCCTGGTTATGTAAAAATGGCTGGCGCCGAGGGAAAACATGGCATATTTGTTATCTGGGAGCGAGCAGTTTTCTTACAGCCCACCTTTGGCCAATTTGTTTTTCTTGTTCATACTTTTTGTCTGTTGATTTGGATAGTGCTTGGCAGGCAAAGAACACATCATGTCTTAATACATATATTGGCCATATTTAGTACAGCAAAGCATCATTCGAGTGCGTACCGTGAGGCGGCAAGCCACCTGGCTTACACCCCGCCAATTTCAAAGCGCCACGGAAAGAAACTTTGGAGGCTGCGTGAAGGGTTGAATGTAAATGTCTATTGGGAAATGATTGTTCTCTTCTGGGTATAAAATCTCGTGCCACCCTCGTCGAGCAACCACTTCTACATTACCACGACTTCATCTGCATACCACCGATATTATCAACTAGTCCTCGGCATTGACCATACCTTTCACATTACATTCACCACCCATAATCCTTTCCAGAACCTCCCTGCATCCCCAGCACCATGCGTCTCGCCGTTCTCGTCCACCTCGTCCACCTCGCCGCGGCCAACACCGCCGCCCGCCAGGCCGAGTCCGAGTACCTGGCCGACCTCGCGCCGACGCAGCTCGCCCGCCTCGCGGCCCTGCGCGCCGAGCACGCCTCGACCCTGACCCCCGAGCAGGCCGCCTTTTTCGACCGCGCCGAGAACGCCGTGGCGGCGGTCGACGCGGCCGAGGGCCGCCTCCTCAGCGAGCTCTGCCCGTGGGTCCTCCCCATCCTCACCTGCATGAAGCTCGTCAAGCGGACCGACGACGACGGCGACGTTGTCGAGTGCGGCACGCCAGAGAGGTCACAGCCACTGCTTTTGGCGAGCAGGGGCAGAGATGACGAGGACGAGGACGAAGAGGACGAGCGGGAGAAGAAGGAGAGGCAAAAGGACTGCACGTGCTACCACGTTCCCATCATGTGCGACTGCGTCTTTGCCTTGAAGGATTGCAAGCGAAAGTGGCGTAAGTTTCTCTTGTCCCATGTTTTTTTTAACTCGTGATTCTTGTTTGAGCTGGACGAAAGAAGAATGCTAACTACAACTGTTCTGTGAAGTCGGCTGCGGTTTTCTCTGGCTGCAGCCATGTGATGGTCTCTGCGGATCGAAAGAAGACTCGACCTGATAGCTGACCAGTGGGTTTTATTGTACTTTCGTCATGCCAAAGGCGGGGAAAAAGTTGTGTACAATATTGTCTCATTTGGGTTCTATTCCATGATTCGTTTCCGTTTTGGCTCGAAAAGTAGGTGCTGGTCAACATGAGTGGGAGATGGCGGACGGGGGGTTGACAGCGCAAAAAGAGAGATCTCAACTTCTCAACTCCCAAAAGCGGCAGGTCATGGCAATTGTAGGATAAATGTGTGATTTATTAGTCTGAAAATACGCGGCACTTTGAAGTCATCTGTCCTATGTGCGAACTTTCATCTTCTGCCTGTGACAAGGGAGACTTGCTGCGCCGTTGGTGTTAGTCGTCCATGCCACCACCTCCCGCTATTGCCATACACAAACGACATCCTACGCGAGGTGCCCATCTTTTAATTTTATAGAATATCGAAGTGAAAGCTGACGATGCAGTTTTCTATCACTTTAAGTGACTATTTCTCGTACAAAATGATATGACTTCAATGCTTGCTGCTGCAGACAATGTGTTGTTGGAGGCCACGCTACTCCACTAAATTTCCCCCTGCCAGCGTCGCGTAGATCTGCTCGACTTCATCCCTCAAACGCCATATGCAGCATCATCTGTCCCTTCATCCGCACACAAAATTGACCAAATCCATGTCATAAACCATCACATTGTACTCTCTATTCCCGAACGATATCAATTGATCCCGCTTCAGTCACTGCCACCACGGCTGTCAAGCCCGCCATCATGGCGCCAAACCCTTTGGGCATGTGCCACACATCCTCATCCACAAACGCACCCTTACTGACTTGTTCACCCACAGATCTCGCGCTCAACACGCTTCTCTTTGCCGTGCCGCTCGTGCATCTCCTCCTCGCGCCCCACACCAAGGTCGAGGAGTCGTTCAACCTCCAGGCCGCGCACGACATCCTCATCTACGGCACGCCCGTCGGCGAGGGCAGCGGCGCCCAGCTCGCCGCCACCTACGACCACTTCACCTTCCCCGGCGCCGTCCCGCGCACGTTTGTCGGCGCCGTGCTGCTCGCGGGCGTGAGCCAGCCGCTCATCGCCGCCGTCGGGTTCGGCGCCGCGCAGCTCGTGGTGCGTGCCGCGCTCGGCGGCTTCAACGCCGCCTGCCTGCTCGTCTTTCGCCGGTCCGTGGACGCGGCGTTTGGCCAGGCGACGGGCCGCTGGTGGCTCGCGCTCACGGTGAGCCAGTTTCACCTCATGTTTTACCTGAGCAGGACGCTGCCCAACATGTTTTCCTTTGGCCTGAGTACGTTTTGTTCCCAGTCTCCCCCTCCTCCTGCCCTGACTTTCAGTCCTAACTCAGCACAGCAACGCTTGCTTCCGCATTGCTCCTCCCCAAGGCCTCGCCGGCGCTCGCATACGGGCGCCAAAAGCAAGCGCTGCTTCTCCTCGTCGTCTCCGCGGCCGTCTTCCGCTCCGAGACGGCCATCCTCCTCGGCTGCACGTCCCTGCAGCTCCTCCTCCGCGGCCGCGCCAGCCTCGTCCGGCTGATCCCGCTCCTCGCCGGCCTCTCCCTCGGCGCGCTCCTCCTCACCGTGCCCATCGACTCGTACTTTTGGCAACGGATCCCACTCTGGCCCGAGCTCGCGGGCTTCTACTACAACGCGGTCCTCGGCTCCTCGTCCGCCTGGGGCACCTCGCCCTGGCACTACTACTTCACCTCGGCGCTGCCGCGGCTGCTGCTGAACCCGCTCGCCCTGCCCCTCGCCGCCTTTGCGCTGACCCGGCCCGCGACGCGCGGCCCCGCAGCCGACCTGGTCCTGCCGCACCTGCTCTTCGTCGCCGTCTACTCGGCGCAGCCGCACAAGGAGGCGCGCTTCATCTTCTACGTCGTGCCCGCGCTGACGGCCGCCGCGGCGCTCGGCGCCAGCTACGTCTTTGCGCGCCGCACCAAGACGCGCCTCTTGGGCCTCGTCGCGCTCGCGCTGCTGCCCCTGACCATCTTGGTCTCGCTCGCCGGCGGCGGCGCCATGCTGCTGCTCTCCTCGCTCAACTACCCCGGCGGCGACGCCGTCGCGCAGCTGTTTCGGCTCACGGCCGGCATGCCGCCGCCGGCGCCGGCTGCCGTCGCCGTCCACGCCGACGTGCTCACCTGCATGACGGGCATGACGCTCTTTGGCCAGAACCCGCACGGTCTTCCGCTTGCTGTCGCCGACGTCTCGTCGGCGGTGCTGCAGCTGCCGGAGGGTGTCGCCCCGCCGCTGGTGCTCTTTGACAAGACCGAGGACGAGACGGCCATGGCCGCCGCCGACTTTTGGACGCGCTTCGACTACGTGCTCGCCGAGGACCCGAGCAAGGTGACGGCCGGCCACTGGCGCACCGTCGGCGTCGTGCTGGGCTACGACGGCATCGAGGTGCTGCGTCCCGGCGCCGTGGCTGCCGGCGACGACGACGTCGAAAAGAATGCACAAGTCGCCAGCCTGCAGCCGCCCGTGCTCGGCCGCGGTCTGACGGTGCGCAAGATGCGCAACTTTGTGCGTAGTCTCACGAGAGGATGGTACGTCGGCCCGCGCATGTCGCCGCGCATTCACATCATGCAGCAGGTCAAGTCGCCGCTGAGCCCGAGCAAGAAGACGACAGCATAGGATTCCCCTTTTGTTAGCATTGTATTCATAGCATCACTATTCGGCATTGCTCGATACTTTATTGAAAAAACTTTTTTTGTATTACATAGACAGCAGCAGTATATATGAGAACAACTAGGTGACAAAAACATGAGTATGTGTATATATGAATGCGTCCATCTTGGGAGTCGCTGTTGCTGGTGAGCTTAAACAAGAAAAGAAAAACGCCAGACCTTGTCCAGAAAAATATGGAAAAACTACAACGGTAGAAAAGTTCAAAAACAACAAGGGACAGGTACAAGGGTCGTGAAAAACAGACATTCCGACAGTAGAAAGAACCCATGTCACTCATAACAGTAATACCCGCCGATTCCGTTCCTCCCGACCAAAAGAAAAGCTAGCACAATAAAATAAAGGCTGAGACACCGAAAAAAGGGAAATTGCCACGGCTGTGTACGCAGAAGCGTGCGGTCGTCTGGGCCGTTGGTATCCAATATATCATATGATGAAAAGTATTCAAAAGGGTAGCAAGATCGACCATCATTTAATTCTTGCTGCCTTCAATTTGTTTCGTGTTATCGTCGGGCAGCGGGCCGTAGAGGGCCTTGTAACGAGCCAACTCTTCTTGTTGCTGCTTGAAGTGGTCAAAAATGGCTGCCATCGGTGCGCGCAGCTCGTTGAGTTCCTTCAGGACATTGCTGCCCTTGGCAAGATGGCGCATGGCCAGCGTGGACACGCACGTCTCGATTCGGCTGACCTGGTGTTCCATAAAGTTGACGAGGAAGCGCTCCGTCAACTCGCCACCGCGCGCCTTCAGACGCTCCATCAGTTCCGTCTCGGGCGGCTGCAGGCCGAGCCCGCGAACCTCTTCCAGCGTGCTGCAGAGCATTTCCAGACGCAAGCTAATCCTCCAAAGCCCCCAGATGTTTTCGGGGTCAAACGAGGGATCGCCACCAGGGGCAACTGCAGCAGGTTTTTCCAGCTCATCACGTCGCTCGTGTTGTGCGTGGAATTCGGTACGGCCGGCGAGAGCGTGGGGGTACAGGGAGTAGACGATTTCGGGATTTTCGAGGCCCTTGAGCTTTTTCTCGCCCATTTCTTTGACTTCAAAGCCTTGGGATGTCAGGCTGCGAAGATCTTTGCGAATAGCGCCGGCATATGATTCGTCATCGTATCCTTCTTCAGATCCTGTTGAGCCGGAACGGTCGGTGTCTTGATAGTTCTCCAAGCATCGCTGGATTTCGGATATGAAGTCGGATGACACGGTGATTTGGCCACCGTCCGCCACAGCTGAGATACGGGAAGCCTTGTTGACCATGGGACCAAAATAGTCCATGCGGCGAGTGACTGGATCCGTCTCACTCACACAGTCACCAAAGTGAATACCCATACGTACTGACAAACCCTTGAAGATTACCGTGTTGTCCTTATCGTACACTGCCTGGCCTGACATGGAGCTGAGAATCTCTGACGGCCAGGTGACCTCCAAGAGCTCGTTTTGAACAGCAAAGCACCACAGCAATGCCGACGTGGCGGTTGGGAAGGAGACCATGAATGCATCACCTTCCGTCTTGACTTCATAACCACCAATACGTCGCAGCTGTCGTCGCATGACTTCGTTGTGTAGCTTGATACCAGATCGCATGGCGCTTGGGTACATCTCCCATAGCGTGGTCGAGTTCTTGATATCAGTGAAGACAATCGAGACGTTGCCAGTTGGAGCGGGAATTTCGGCTTCCAGTCGATTGAGGGATGAATCGAGCACATCTCCCTTGGTCTTGCGGCCTCGTCTCGTAGAGAGGATCTGCGCGTCCTCGGGAACACCAGACGGGTAGAGCGACATGCTGGTGCCACGATGTAGTCTGGATCGCTCCATTCTACGCTTCAAGTCGGCAATGCTAATCATCATCACCATAATCTTGCCCGAGGAGCCATACGCCATGGCCAGATCTCGCAGCTTCTGAGCAGCGCGCATCAGATCTTGGCGTTCAGATCTGGCAACATCGGTAATCAGGCCGGGTGAGAGATATTCCCAGAGTTCGCTTGTGGCAATGAGGATAATCTCATCGTGCTCTTGAATCGTCATTTGACGAACATGTGGTGCGGCTTGCACAGCTGGCATCAGGTCCACATAGCCAAATGCACGAGACACTTCCAGCAAGTCGTTGAGGCGACCATTGCGAGATACCCAGCCACCAGCTTCACGAATACGAGAGCGCTCGCTCGGTTCCGCTGGATCGTGTTTGTGAGTGAGCATCTGGTGCTTGCCGTCGGTTTGAATCACCATGGCTTGAGCGTTACCGATGTTGGCAACGTAGAGATCCATTCCTTGAAGATACAAAACAGTGGCAACACCTCCCGAGTTAAGATCCTCCTTGCTGAGAACAACTGGTTGGGCGGAGCCTCTGTGTGACTTCTTTGGGCGGTCCTCGGCATGCTGCACGGCAATGGAGACGAGATCTTTGTTGAGTGAGAGGAAAGCTCGGCGCAGGGCATCGACCGGGGTCTCGCACTTGCGCGTCTTCAGAGCCTTGAGCTCCATTGCAAAAATGTGGCCGAAATTCTCATGCAGGTACTTGGCAATCTTCGATCCACCACTCGAAAGCGCTTGGCCATCAAACAGGCCGAGGAGCATCTCTGTATCTGAAGAGTTGAAACGGGGCACAACCAAATCCACAGTAGAGAGATGCTCGTTCTTGCCGAGGGTATCTGCCATACCATACGGGAGATGGCCGGCCAGCGAGCCGGAAGTACGCACTCGCTTGTCTTCACTTTGATCGGGAATACTGGGCTGTGTGAGAGTGACATCCATCAAACCGAGAACTCGAAGATTGAGGAGTCTGCTGAAATCGGTGTATTCTTCGCGGTTTACGGCTCCAGGCCCTCCGGGACCCCACGCGGTTTGCTTGATTTCGAGTCGCTTGTTGCCTGACAAATTGAGGTATCGCAGATTCGGGTTTAGGTTCCAGTTCCAATCGTAGGGAACATTGGAGATGTTGTACTTGAGCGAGTTGTTACCACAGTCGAGGACGGCCAGCTTCTTGGCTCTGGAGATGTCAGCGGGCAGGTTGGTAAATTTGTTGCCGTTGATGTAGAGTGCTTGAAGCAAGCTGGTCTCCTCCAGGTCATCAGCTGGAAGTGTCGTCAAGCCGTTTCCAGAAAGATAAAGCTCCACCAGCTGTGGCCAGCTCTTGATCGATCGTTGTGGCATATCGCCGATCTCTTCGTTGTATGAGAGATTGAGTACGCGGAGCTCGGTGAGCGTTGTGATTTGGTCGAAAACGTCGTCGTCTAGTCTGTTATCCGCAAGAGAGAGATTACGAAGCGAGCCCGCGAATGTATTTGTGAACCTCGATGATAGTCCAGAGTCTTTTCTAGAGGTGGACGGTGGAGGTGTGACAGTGGCTGACGTTGTCTGCGAGGCGGTCCGCGACACGACGGACGTTTTACGCCCGCCTTTACCATACACGGACACAACCGAGCTCTTGCGATCGGGGCCGTTCTGGGTCGGCGACGGGCCAACACTCAGCAGCGTGCTGGATGCCTGGCTGGGACGTCGGTCATCCACAAGTTCTTCTGTACTGGGTGTAGTTGAGAGCGGTACGAGCGGCCCAGTTCTGCCGTTTTGTGCTGGGGGAGGGCCTGCTGAGTCTTCGCCAGGAACACGTGGAGGACGCGAGGCCGGCTTCGGGAAGTTCTCGAGGACATTGGAAGAAGCGTTGAGGATTTCAAGCTTATTGGCCCACCAGATTTCCATGGGTAGCTTTGATATATTGTTTCCTCGCACATCTAAAACTCTCAGTTCTGTGAGACAGCCAATCTGCGGCGGTAGTTCGCCCACAGAGTTGTTCGCGATGCTGAAATGCTCAAGTCGGCTCAGAGCGCCAATCTGTTGGGGCAGCGACACAAAGTAGTTCTTGTCGAGTACCAGCTGCTCGAGGTTGGTCATGTAAGCGAACGCGGAGTCAATGCTGGCCAGTTGAGCGTGAGAGAGGTTGAGAGTCTTGAGAGTGGGCACAGGCGCAATAATCTCAAACTTGTTCAGGGGGTTCGAGTTGAGCTTGAGTAGACGGATACGCTCGAAGCCACCAACGAATGAAGATATCTGGTTATGAGCCGCGTACAGGATTTCCAACTTTGGTAGTTCGGAGATGACATCAATATTGGTGATATGGTTATACTTGATGTCAAGTTCGCGCAGGCTAATGAGGTCTCGGAACGTCTCAGGCACCTCGCTACCCAGCCGATTGTTGGTAATGAGCAGCTTCTCCAGATTCTTTAGCTGCCCGATCTCCTCAGGCAACTCGCCGATGGAGTTGAAACTGAGGTCGAGATCAACCAGACTCTGCAATTCACAAATGAAGGTCGGGAAGGCTTCGAGAAAGTTTGAAGAGATGTTGAGTGTGCGGAGTGCCTGGTAAGCGTTAAAGTATGGTGGAATATGCGTCAATCGGTTGTTGGCCAAGTTCATCTTCAACAAGCCCGTCAATGTATCGAGTTCTGCATTGTCAAGCTGCTCAACGCGGTTGTTGGACACGTCGAGATATGTGAGCTTAGCCGCTCTGCTGAGGCTGAGTGGCAGTTTTCTCGCTTCGTTGTTGTTGAACTTGATGTCTCTCAGTTGCTTGCAGGACTGGATAAAGTCTCGTGGTACATCAAGAGACAGGTTGCGCGACAGGTTGAGAGAGATGATGTCAGCAGCTTTGAGGTAGAGAGAGATGGGAATTGTGACAAGATTGCGGGCCGACAAATCGACATAGTTGAGCTTTTGTTGTGACATTCCAAGATCCATGGTTCTAGCGTGGAAGTCGCTTTCACGGGCCGATAAGAACATGAATCTGCAAAGATAGCCATTGTCTTCTCGGCCGAGGTCTTCGATTCTATCCTTTTCTTCGTAGCCGACTTGTTGGAATAGGCGCTTTTGAATGAGTAATGGTCTGTCTTGAGGTGTCAAAACGCGGATGAGGTCGTGCTTCTTCATTATAATGTTGTAGTTTTCGAGGCCGTCGACAACATAGGTCTTCTTCATGACTTGCGTAATGACGTCGCTAACAGTGGAGTCGAGAGGCATCGCGTGCGTTAAGAATGTGCCATCGGAACGGAATATACGTATGCAGTACGACGCCAGCTTTTCCTCTGGGCGAGGAGGACTGACAACCTCTTCGGTTTCAGGCGCTTCCTCGGTTTTTTCTTCGGTATTGCGTCGCACTGCCCAGCTGTCTGGAGCATCCCACTGCCCCTTTGGGTCAGGGGGGCCTGTGTCGATCTCTCCTTCCAAGGCCTTGAGAAAAGTTGAATCTAAAGGCGTCAACGGCGGAGGTTTCGTGAGAATGCCTTCCATGTCGTTGAGATTCGTATCAAGATGATAGACGTGGCCGGTGGCCCTGTGCTCGGTCGGGCCAATGGCCTCATCGTTGAAGTCGGACTGCTGCCTAAAGTTTCGGCTCTTTTTGGAGAAGGGAAATTTATTGTTAAATGTTGTCGAACGAGGCGGCGCAATGTCTGGCGTGGTAGCGCCCCATTCGGGTGGGATCGGTGAGGGGGTCTCGGTTCGGTTAAAGTCAGCCTTGGACAGCTTGTTGGAGAGCGACTTTGTCGATTGGGGCATGTCGCGCAGCCGAGAGCCATTCTCGTCCTTGTCTTTATTGCGTCGCAAGCGGTTTAAAATACCGCGCTTGCCATGGCCGGGTGATGCATGGCCGTCTGTCTGTCCAGACCTGGAAGGGGGAACGCTGGCGGCGCTGGGAGTTGGGCTCTCGGCCCTCGATTTCGTCTTGTACATGGCGGCGGCCATTCCCCGGTCGCGGGGGTGCTGCAGGCTGGTGGAGGAGTCTTCTCGGCTCGTGGTCGGTCTCAGTGTGCGAGGGTCATCATTGCTCTTGTTATGTCGATGGTGGTGGTGGCCGGGCAAGATGGAGTGGCCAGATCTGGCGGAGGAGGAGGACTTGGGTGGGGGTTCGCGAGAGGATCCTTCGTTAATGTATCGCTCACGATCGGGCCCGGTCATGGTATCTCTCACGGGAGCTTCGCCATAACGTGCAATATCCTGTTTGATCGTGAGTCAGAAGCTGTGAAAGGTACCACGGGTGCCACGGAGGCTGAAAGGTGCAAATGGGAGTGCTGCGCCGACAAGCTAGAAATTTCGCGGTTCGCGCCAACTGGGTCAGGAGTTTGGGCGCAATGAGCCGGCGAGGGGCAAATTAAGCGCCTCGGCGACTCTAATCCCGGGCGGAAGATGGGGAAATGACTTTTAAAAAAATGCGGTTGACTTTTCTCTTGTCTCTTTGACCTTTTTTTTTTCTTTTTCTGTCATCACATCTGGAACTTACCGTGTTGTCTTGGTACAGGAACGGTACAACCTCGGGCGCAGGCACCGGAGTTCTGGGCCGCGAGGAAGCTGGAGAAGCTTCTCTGTCGGTCGCGTTCGAATAATGGCGTTCCTGGGTCGGGCGCGTATGGCTATAGGAGCGCGAACGCTGGTCTTTTCCTATCGAGCCTGGCAGGCTACTTTCCGAACTGTCGCGACCGGGGAACTCTTCGCCAAAAAAACCCTGGAGCTTACGGAAACCGCCCCGCGGGACGCTAGCCTTGGATCCTTGGCTGCTGGCCGTGGTGGCCACGCTAGCAGCAGACGGTCGCCTCCCATCGTGGTTGTAGTAAATAGCATCCGGTGAGTCGTAGCTCACTGACAGCTGGCCTGTGCGAGATTCCGAGGGTGGCAGTGCCGGGGACATTTGCTGCGAGGCGATGGAAAGGCTATCGGTAGAGTCGTTGTAGAAGCTCATGGGCAGCGAATTGGCGTGGCCGCCCGGCGCCGAGGTGCCGTGCGACATCCAGGGCGCAATCTGGCTGGTGGCCGCGCTGTTGTTATTGGAGTGCTGGTGACTGGCCCGGGGAGGATCGAGGATGGCTAGATCGCGGCGATAGTTGTTGAAGTCGCTGAAGCGGCGCTCGCTGCTGGAGAGATTTGAGTTTGTAGAGGACGGCGACAAGGCGCCTCGGGCAGCGGCAGTCGACGTGGTAGGGGAAACTTGCGAGTCATCTCTCGATGGGCTGCAAATATGCGGTAAGTAATTGATGACATGCGGGGGTTGGGAAGGCCGGCGGCGGGTTGTTTTTTTTTTTTCTCACCTGGGTGGGATATGGGTGCTGTCGATGCTAAGACGCGAGGGAATGCTGTGGCGCGAACTGCTGTGCGGAAGCGGCGTTGGCGTGGTAGGTATTATCGTGACAGAAGACGAACGCGTGCTTCCGGGATGCAAGTTGTTGGTCGAAAGGGAGTTGTGGTAAGCCGAAGAATGGTCATTCTCGGTCATCATCACAGGCCTCTGGCAGCGGCCAAGGCCATGTCCTTGAGGTGAGCCGGGCTCAAGGTAGCAGTGGGTGGAGGGGTCGTGCGTTTTTCGATGGCGATAGGTTAGCTAGATGAGCTGCGTGGACATGCTGGTCGTGTGTTGCGAGCAGGACGGAACGAAGGAGGACGCGGGAGGCAGAGGACGCAGATGACGGAGCCCTGGATAATCGGCGGAGGGGTGAAGTGACGATGGTTCGTTGCAGGGTGGTGATCAGAACAGATGGAGAAGACGAGCAAGGCGTGGCATGCGAGTTTTTGCTTTTTGGCAGGCTGGGGTGTTTCGGGGCGGAAGCTATTGATTTGATGTGATGGGCAGGCGCTTCGGTGGGCGGAAGCGGGCAGAGCAGTGGGCGGCGGGGGGCCACCCACAGCAGCAGCCCCAGCAGCCCCAGCAGCCCCAGCAGCCCACAGCGGGCAGACGGACCTCTGACCAGTGACCATTGGTGACGGTGGTGGCCAGTGAAAAGAGCTGGCTGGGATTAACTAGCTGCTAACCCTGCCTGTAGAGACTGTAGTTAGGTAGGCTGTTAGCTGGTTTACGTAGTAACTTAGCTTTGACAGCTGCATTTGGTGGCATCAGGTATGGTGGCTGCCAGCCACCAACTCTACGACCTACTCAACCAGCTAACTAACTAGGTAGGTACCTACCTTACTACGTACGGTTAGCAAAGGCAGTGGACTCTGCCGTTGGACTTTTGACAATCAGTGGGCTCATGCTTGCTGCCACAGTGCCACCTCAGTGCAAGTCAGTGGGCTCTCCCGCCAACGTTGGTAGATTTACCGCCAATAATCAGTGGGCTACCCGCTGAAAGCCCCCCCAGGCACTAGCAAAGCCTAGCCCGTTGTCATGATGCCACGGTGCCACGATGCCACGATGCTTCCTCCTCGCAGCCTGACCCCATCCTGACCACTGACGCTTCCTGCAGACAACACATCGGTTTCTTACTCTTGCCAGGGTTTTCCTGCAGCTCTGCAGCCTTTTCTGTCGCATCATCGATCCCTCCCCGTCCCTCCACCACCCAGCATCCTGCATCCAGCCGCCACCAAAAAAGCTCTTCCTGCAGACAGCCATTCAAAACACGTTGGCCTCTTCCCATACGCGCCCGCCCGCCTTGCTCGTCTGACACAGCACAATCTGTCCGCCCAAGATGCCTCTCAACTCCGTGAAACGCTGGTTGCTTCTCGCAGCGCTGCACGCCAACCATCGCTCCCTCCCGAGGTATTCAGCACGCCATGATATCAAAGGGCGCCAATAAATTCATTCATTTTAATCCCTATTCCACCTCGACCGTGTTGCCGGGACATGTCGCGCTGGGGCATCCACTCCCATCTCCGTCAGAATGTCTCGGCCATGTCGTTTAAAAATGGAAACAAAGAGAAATTGGATGACTTTGCTCAAGGGGAGAAACAAGCCAATCGTGGACAGCCTACCTGCTCCTCGGAACCCGTTCTCGTCATTCCGCCAACCCGGCGTCGGCAGATGGACCCTTCGCTCGCCACCTCGCTGTCGGCATGCTGATTCTCCAACACCAATTGATACCATCTCGTCTCAACGAAGCCCCCCCTCTGCCTGCTCATCCGCATCAGAAACGAACCCCCCCATCCGGCAGCTTCATCGCCCGCAGGCTTATCCCTGCAACAGGCTAGGCAGCCATTTAACGCACTGGACTGGTGCCAGTGGAGAGCCGATTGGGAGAGGGGCGATCTTGACCTGGCCTGGTGCGCAGCTCGGGCCTGGCTGGACGCATTTGGCCTGGCTCCAAAGCCTCCTCAGCTCTGGACTTAGCACCAGAGCGATTGGGCCACGGCAACTCGCAATTGCTGCAGGCCCAAGTCAACCCCGAGTCACTAACTAATTTAGTGGCTGTTGTGGCAGCTAACCGCCAGCGTGACCGACGCGACTGACCGTGTATCTTCCAATCCGAGCACATATGCCGACCTAATTTGCGTCTGTCAGTTTACAGGTGCTTTTGCCCCAAAGACTGCACCAATGGAAAACTTCTTAACTTATAAACAGCGTTGTATTAACGTGTGGTGTCTAGATACGTAGCAGGTACTGACGTGCCAGCCATCAGCCCAAACCCCCCAATGATAACTCCGTAGCCACCAAACTTTCTGCGACAACACTCTATCCCGTCGAGATGCTACCAGGAATCCAAGCTAGAAGTGATACCATCAGGCATTATTAGCAAGGCTTTGCGATATTGGTAGGCCCGGATTCAATAACACTATACCACTAGTTAATAGGTATCTGATGCTTGTCTGTCTCAATGCTAGTCCAGTCAATTGCATCGAACCATACCTCATTACGACGGCCTTTTTCTGTGGCTGGCTATAGTTGGCTAAATGCGCCGATCGGGGTCTTCGATACGCCAGAGTCGAGAAGCAGGCCAGCGCTCGCTCCCGCTCCAGCATTGGCACCCAAAATTGATACCTATTCCGGTATTCATTCCGACGTTTGCACCGATGCCAGAGCCAGCGCCACCACCAAACTAAGTGTTTGGGACTGCCGCAGTCATGCCGCGCTTGGCATGAGAGCAGAGAATAAGAAAGAACCTCATGTTTGCCAAATTGAAAGCGATTGGACAGGTTGTCGAGTATATTAGCTGCGGGAAACATTTCAAGTTATGAGAAACAGCTGTTCTTATGTAACTACAATTACGCTGTTAACATCAAAAAATCTAAACGAAAGAAAAAACACTTTCCTACTGTGCCGTTTGTCTGATTGTTCCAAGGCACAGTAGCTGAGTATTTATTTATCCGTACTCTACTTTTACATGTCTGCCGTCGATCGTCAGGGCTCACACCGAATTGTCAAAGCTATGTCTACATTTGATTATTACCATGATAGGGTCCGACTCAAAGGTCAGATAATGACCATTGACTATTTGTTGATTAATTACGATGCGTACGTAATAGCTCTCCTGTTCACTATTGGCCCGTCTTGACCAGAGACGGCTAGCTATTCCTGCCCTATGGCAGGCTAATCCTAGCGTACCGCGGAGAGAGACTTAACTAACATTGATTAGTCCCACCACTTATAAAGCACATTGTAAATTATATTCTCTTGGTTTTATTAGAGAGAGCGACCACCTTGCAGCGCCAAGAGCGACCGCTTCGCCGTTGAGAAGACAGGCCTAGGCCTACTCTGGATAGATGTCGGTATTCCAAAGGTACTGAAAGAAGGGCATTGTTGTCCAAGACTGTATTCTGAACCATAATCAAGTTACTTTTCTACTTTTTTTCTTTAGACCCCAAAGGTTCCTCTGACTTTTCCACTCACGCTCTTTACTTCTTGGCCCAAAGCCTGCATTGCGGTTCTCCGCTCCTCGCAAGCGTCGGCCATCATCTGTACCCTGGCGTTCGCACACATGAGCGATACGCCCTGTATGTTCTGTTACATTATGCCAAATAGATGGCTTCAGAGTCAGGTATATAGGACTAGGCCTGCCTTGTTGCCAATCAATCTAACCCAGTTGGGCTTGACAGCCTCATACCGTGTGCATCCCCCATCCCGTACCCTACAGCAGCCCGGCCTGTTGTCATGGCCTACGTGTGCGCGTAGGGCCATCGCCACATTCGCATTTTTGCTCCAAGTAGTTTCAATTTGGTTACCGTGTTAGAATTGACATTTTTGCCTTTGGGTGCCTGCCATGATGCGGTACCTGCGTGGCTGTATTTTGAACCAAAGGCTGGACCTCCCACGCGTTTGACTGGTTCAAAACGGAGCCAAACAATGCGAATGCTGAAACAAAACTAATCCCCGCCAGCATTAACCCGACGGAACATGAATTTATGGAACATCGAGCTATAGTAACAACAACAGACGAATTGCAGTTGGCTTGGAGCTTACACCCGATGTGCCACTAGAAACGCAGCGATAGCCAGATTAATGCCTCGGTGGTTCGAGGTCCATAGAACGTCCCGAAACAGACAATTTGAAGCCATGTCTCAATAGTTGTCAAACGGGAGACTAGAAAGCTGGTCAATGGCAATTTATCCAGCTAGTCTCCTGGCGGGTGGTATTGGGTGGCAACAAGGCTGCATATGCAAGCCACTACTACACACTCCAACGTACCATGACGATTATTGATCCCCTGAGATGCCGTAGCTCAAACCTAAACCAACCACCACCACCATGGTCGACTACAGCAAATGGGTACGCATAATATCGTTGAATCATTCCGGCGCTAACACATGTAGGACAAAATCGAGCTCAGTGACGACTCGGACGGTGCGACGCATCCCATACACAGCAAGACGGCGCTTAAGCACACACAGCAGAAGCGAGCGCACAACTTGCGGCGGGAGCGCAGTTCGCAGATCGAAGCGCTGGAGTCCGAAAGGGCGACCAACAATGAATTGTTAAGACGCCTTTGTGGTTTGAAAGTCATCCTGGAAGAGCGGCCCCCAAATGCAGAGACCCGCCACGATATCCTGTCCCAGGCCCTGGTGCAGACCACACCAGCCAGCCGCGAGCAAGACTTGCCGTCGAGGCCATATGCGGCCAATTCGCCCATTTCCACCTATTCTGACATGATGAAGCTGGTTGTCGCCAGTATTGAGCAGGCGCTTGAAAAGAAGAATATTCAGGAGCCAGATTTTGTGCCTGCCGTCTTAAGCGAGGTTGACGCCCACTGTCAGAGCATCAATCACCGACAAGAAGCGATAGCGACGCAGCTAAAGGCTTTACAGTCCAGTTCCATCACAAGCGAGAGCTACAAAGTAACGTCCGATGGCTCAAACATCAGCAGACTGCAGGCAGACGCCACGACGCCTCCGCAAAATACCGACTCTGTAAAGGACCATTTGAGTCTCAATTCTCAAGGTCATGACCAGGTTTCAGATCTAGCATTGCATTTTGCGGAGATTGATCCAGCAAACTATCAAGCGAGCCAGGCATTCGTTACCTCGCACCGCGAGATCTTGCAGGACCACGCGGTTCACGACATCCTCAGCACCGCTCAAACGTTGAGTGATACCGGTCAGGATATGCTCGCTTGGAGGCTTGTGCACCAAGCACTGACACTGCAGTGGTGTCGTTCTCTGGGCGACGATGGTGCAGCGATATTCTTTCGCCGCATCGCCACTAGACCAGAGGCACGAGAGAGCTTTCTCAAAGAGGTAGCCGCCAAGTTTCGGCAAATGCAAAGCGTCTCCAAGAAGCAGTAGATCCTCAACGAAGGAAGCCGCCTCCAGAATATTCTATCTATAGCTTAAATAAGACTCGATTTTCCGCAGATACGTATTCAACAAATACGTTACTTTTTAACTGTGCTTGTGACCAAAAAATGTCGGTCCGGGATGCCGATTAGCGGCACTATAACTGGGTAAGAAATGCGGAGAGGAGGGGGCCAGGGACGCCATAGCATGGCAACCCCTTGATATCCTGTCCAATGAGAAAATATTGCCAGAAATTCATCACTGGGCAGTCGGTGCATCCAGGTAGCCTGATGGCCCCGCGGCGCCTGTGCCATGACGAAACTCCCCGCCTCAGCCTGTGGAGAGCTGGAGAATCATCCGGAGCAAGTCGCGCCAATGCGAAGCACGATGCGCCGCTAGCTACCCACCGCGTGCCCAGAGTGCACGGTATTTAAACAACTCCCCTCCAGTTTTTGCAAGTGACGTAGCTAGGTTTCCCATCTTACAAGCGACATCTCACAGCGAGAGAAAAGAAGAACCATTCACAATGCCCGGCCAGAAGGATCAGCTCCGAACCTGGTGGAAGGAGAGCTCCGTCTACCAGATCTACCCGGCGTCCTTTCAGGATTCGAACGGAGATGGCATTGGCGATCTCAAGGGTATTATCTCGCGAGTCGACTACCTAAAAGAGCTCGGCGTTGACATTGTGTGGCTATCGCCGATCTTCAAGAGCCCCCAGATTGACATGGTATGTATGCCGTGACCTGCCGCAACGAATCTTAACGCTGAAACTGACTTGGCAGGGCTACGATGTCGCCGACTACCGTGCTATTCATGAGCCGTATGGTGACATTTCCGACGTCGATATGCTCAAGGACAAGCTCCACGAGCGTGGCATGAAGCTCGTGCTCGATCTTGTCATGAACCACACCAGCGACCAGCACGACTGGTTCAAGGAGTCGCGCAAGTCCAAGGTCAACCAGTACCGCGACTGGTACATCTGGCGCCCCCCGCGCTACGACTCCCAGGGCAACCGACAGCCACCCAACAACTGGGACAGCCATTTCCAAGGTATGCTTGTGACTGTCGACCAACGAGCAAACTCATCTAGCTCACACCCAGCTTGCAGGAAGCGCCTGGGAGTACGACGAGGCGACGGACGAGTACTACCTGCGCCTGTTTGCCCGCGAGCAGCCCGATCTCAACTGGGAGAACCCCGATGTCCGCAAGGCGTGCTACAACAACACGCGCTTCTGGCTCGACCGCGGCGCCGACGGCTTCCGCATCGACGTCATCAACTTCATCAGCAAGGACCAGCGCTTCCCGGACTCGGACAAGAAGATCCTCAAAGGCACCGAGTACTACGCCTGCGGCCCGCGCCTCCACGAGTACCTCAAGGAGCTGGGCGCCATCCTGAAGGAGTACGACGCTTTTAGCGTGGGCGAGATGCCGTGCGTCCACGACGAGCAGGAGCTTATCAACGCTGTCGGCGCCGACCGCGGCGAGCTGAGCATGATTTTCCACTTTGAATTGTAAGACCCGACACCAATTCCGCAAAAAGAAGATCTTTGTATTGACTGTTTGATAGCATGGATCTAGACCACGGTGTCGATGGCAAATTCTCGCCCAGGGAGATTTCCCTTGGCCAATTCCGCAAGACAGTCGACAAGTGGCAGCGCATCATGTATGACAACAACGGCTGGAACGCGCTGTATCTGGAGAACCACGATCAGCCGCGCGCCATTAGCCGCTTTGCCAGCGATGCGCCTGAGCACCGCGCAGCGAGCTCGAAGCTGATTGCCACGTTTATGACTTTCCAGGCGGGCACACCATTCGTCTACCAGGGCCAAGAGATTGGCATGATCAATGTGCCCAAAGACTGGCCTATCGAAGAATACCAAGATATTGACTGCCTCAACCATTGGAAGTATGTACTATCAAACATATCAATCCTCTAATCTTCGTATTTGCTAACCTCAAGTTCAGCCTCCATAAGGACTCGGCCGACGAAAAGACCAAGGCCGCCCTCAAGGTCGAATACCAGAAGAAGTCGCGCGACAATGCCCGCACGCCCATGCAATGGGACGACTCCCCCAACGGCGGCTTCAGCCCTGGTCACCCCGCGGCCAAGCCCTGGATGCGCGTTCACGACAACTACCCGACCGTCAACGCCGCCTCGCAGGTTCGGGACCCCGACTCGGTCTACAGCGCCTACCGCGAGGTGCTGCGGCAGCGCAAGGCGCACAAGGACATTTTTGTCTACGGCGACTTTGCCATTGTCGACGAGACAAACGACAAGGTACTCGCGTACAAGCGCGTCGCCGCCAACGGCGACACGGCGCTCATCGTGTGCAACTTTTCGGCGGACAAGGTGACGTGGAAGTTTGCGGGCACGCCACGCGAGGTCATTTACTCGCCGACGGGCAAGACGACGGCCGACGTTGCTAGCCAGGTCGAGCTCGGTCCGTACGAGGCAATTGCGCTGCTACTCGGGTAGGCACTTTGTTCTCGGGATCAAGAATAAAATTACCATGAAAAAGTTTTCCATATTGAAAAAAAAAACGTATAATCATTATTCATCTATTCTATGCAATAAAGTGCCGTCTAAAATAAATCTCGTCGTAGCCCAGAGGTCTGGCCCTTGTGCTCCGCAATCTTTTCATCCATAAAGTCAATCAGCTCCGTCACGTCCGTCATGAGCGGAAACGCCTGCCTCTCCTTCTTGCTCAGCAGGGCGCTCTTGTCGTCGCCGAATCCGGGCCCGCACATCTCCTGCACGTGGTGTACCGCGAGCTTGAGCGGCAGCGGCGCCCGCGCCATGTTGCACATGAGCCGCTCGACCGCCTCCCAGGGGCACGCCGCGTGGCCCGCAAACAGCGCCGGGTTGGCGAGCAAACCCCGCGCCGACATGAATCCGGACAGGTGCGTGTTGCTGGGCGCTGGGGCGGG
>JARDXD010000544.1:0-22497 GCA_029218145.1 Aphanocladium album
GTCGAGGATGATAGAGAGGAGGAGGAGGAGGAGGAGGAGTAGGCGCGATGAGGCATTGTCACGGTTATCGTGGTCGGCGTCGTCGTCGAGATGCGCTGGGGTAAGGAGGACAGCGGCCGGAGAAGTCGGCCGCGCGTTACCTGTGCTGCGGTACGAGTTAGCATGATGCGCGCGTTCTCTCTCGCGCGCACTGTACGCGATTGTGAGACGCAAGGAGAGAGAGAGAGGTTCAGACCAGGGACATACCATTTACCGACGTACACATGGGCGTCGCAATGGCGAGCCTGGCAGACGCCGCAGCCATGAAGAGTGACGTAAGGGGAACCGGAGACTGCGACAGCTGCACAAATCGGCCAGCCAAAGTGAGAGTCGCAGCGTGAATATGATCTGGATGAAGAGTAGTTCCGCACAATCCGGCTTGTCCACGTCGATGAAGGTTTTAGAGATGGAAAAGGAGCCAATTTGATGCTAGCCTTGACGGCGGGCTCCTCATCATCCACCTAGACCAGAAACTTTTTTTTTTTTTTTGGCTTCCCCCTCTGCTGCCATTTTTTTTTGTTGGTGGAGTCTCTGCCATCCAACGTTCTTTGGCGGGAGACTATTACATAAGATGAAACGGCTGGAGCCTACAAGCGGAAAGCGACCAAGTTGTAAGTGAATTGTTGATGATTATTGGAAAGGAGTGAATCTGTGGTATATGAGGCCCATTAAGAGGCCATGATATTGATTGATTGGCCAGCTGCAGCGACTGGGTGGCAGAGGTGTCAGTAGGTTGCCCCCTTGGATCTGGCACTGTTAACATAGGTAGGTAATCTGCAGCGATAACACGAGCGAAGGAGAAGTGAAAAGAAGAGAAAGACACCAAGACATGATGACCAAGAATTGACCAAGGTTGTTGAGCAAGGACAGCCAGTATAGCAACTCAATCGGTACTGCGCCGCCAACACTGCGAGGCAATAGTTGAGTTGTCCAGTCAAGGATACATGGCTCTGTACGACAAAGTTTAAGAGTAACAAAGAAATCAGCGTAAACTGGGGTGTTCTGCAGAAAACGCGTCGACCACATCGCAGCCTGCGCCTTCATGCCGACATCATGCCGGTAGCTATATCAATGCGCAGCTTGCTATGCCACTAAAACAAAAAAACATCGCGCCCACCCTCTAGTTCTCCCGCCGCCGACTCGGGGCGAGGCTTTCAGCTGATTCAAGCTGACCTATCGCCTCTTCAGCTCTCCGCCAGCGCAGCCGAATGAAACCTCAGGCCGTGCAGCCACCGGAAAAGCCATGCCGCTTCAATACGGGAAGGCTTCACTGGAAGCAGCTAGACAAGTGCTTCAGCCGATTTCTTGGCACGGGGGCCGGGGTGGTGGTGTGCGCAGGGCCGCTTGACTTTGCCTATTATTGTTGATGCGTCCCTGAGCGACCGAGCGGAATGATTATACGGATTTGCAGTAGACCACCACTAATCGGGCTGCCACCAACGACGCCGCCAAATGAGCTTCCACGGGCTAGCGCATGTACCAATATCGAGATGGCCAGCTTTAATTAATAAGGCTCACTGGGGGGAAGGGGGGGAGCCTGTTGACATGTCTAAATTAACCACAAGCAAAGCCGCTCAAACGAGTTTCGCAACACTTTTCCCGACAGACCCTCGTACATTTGACTACTTTTGGCTACCTCGCATAGTTTTTTCTTTCTGTTTTCCGAATTGCCGTTTTGGCGTGTTTTCAGTCTGATGGAAACTTTTTTTCTTTCCTTGGCCGATGTCTGAGTTGTAAGTCCATGTCAAAGCGTAGGCATAAAGCAACTAGGTAAAACTGCGGCAGATCGTCCTCTCCGCTCGTAAAAGAAAAAGACCAATGTTTTACTGCCACATTCAGACATGTCGGTTATTGATTCAGGCTTATGATGTGCATGCATCGATGCCTTCCCTGAAGAGGCCAAGAAAAAAGACTCATTCATGCGGCGCGCATCAAGGCACACGCTGTCGCCGTTGCCCGACGGCCCGAAATTGGTTTCTCGTGTAATCTTTAACAGCAGCCCTCCGATGGACTCATTTGTATGGACGGAAATACTTTCGAGTAAAGTCTCCTTTGAGCATGCCCAATCTGGCCAAATATACGAGAACCAGCAGCTTAAATCGTCCTAGCTTGGACCTTGGGCATAGGCCGCCAGCCTTCTCGGAGGCTTTTTACCCTGGCGACGATGGCCACACTCACTCCAACACACGTCATGCACCTCGTGTTCCCAGACCTCCCCAGCAAGCCGCAATTTGTTTGCTGGTCTGGATTTCGGTGCAAGGCTGTTGCGCTCGTGGGCACCCACACTCGTCGCGCAAGCCATCAAACGCCTTGCCGCTACTACCTGCTCCAGAAAGGCTGGCTGCTGGTAGGGGGAGAGGATGGTGGCCCATCGCTGCGCTATCGAACGATGGCCGCCAGGCCTCCTCTCTATTTTTATGTCTATTCGTTTTCCTTTCGGCCTAGTTGATATATCTATCCGATTGGTTTTTGTCCTTATGTTTTGCCCCCGCTTTAGCCTTTTGCCCAATCCCCCTCGTGGTGACGGTGTGCCAAGAGTTTGCGCCCGGCCTCGTCCAAGAATGTCTCGCTTTTTTTTAAGCGTGCGACAGTGTCTTGCAGCCCTGCAACCCCTCGTAGCACGGTAAATAAGATCAAATACGAGAGGCGTTTTCTTTTTATTTAAGATGGCTTGCTTCTCCCACATTTCCTAATTCTGGTTTCACCAAGATCATCAGCTCCCGTTGCCGTTTCTAATTCCTCAGGACCCTTTCTGCCAAACCCGTCCAAGTCGACCAGCACGCTGCTCATTACACTCCTAATACCGAGCATTCACCCCCCCATTTCAAGATGATGACCAAAGTTTCCGCAGCCATTGCCTTCGCGGCTCTGGCTCAAGCGACGCAAGACCACGGCGGTGCCTGCTCCGTCGTGACCATCACCGGGACTGCGACCATTCCCACAACCACCACCACAGCAACCGACGACAACTGCAGCACGCGCACCATCTGCATCGACGCAGTCAACGAGTGTGGCATGTGGTATGGCGGGTAAGTTTTGAAACACTCAACCTTGACAAAAGTCAATGTTCACTTCGACATCGCTAACATGAACATAGCTGTATTCCTGACTGCAAGCCCTACCCGCCCTTCTCCAAGCCTATCTGCCCGACGGATACTGTGATTACCACCACTCCCACTTCCACTCCTACCACTACTAGCGGAAGCTGCAGCGACCGCACCATCTGCATCGACTTAGTCAACGAGTGTGGCATGTGGTACGGCGGGTAAGTTTGCGAAGCTCGATGCTTGCTTCCAAACCGCTAACCTTGCTATAGCTGTGTTCCTGATTGCAAACCCTACCCGACCTTCTCCAAGCCTGCCTGCCCTACGGATACTGTGATCACAACCACTGCCACGCCAACTCCAACCACCACTGGAACCGACGACAACTGCAGCACGCGAAGCGTCTGCGCGGACTATGTTAACGAATGCGGCATGTGGTACGGCGGGTAAGTTTGTGAAACCATACACTGGCTTTCAAGCTCGCTAACAATGATGCAGATGTTTTCCTGATTGCAAGCCCTGGCCAACCTTTTCCAAGCCTGCGTGCCCCCAGACTACAACCCTTGTTACCAGCATTGCTACACCCACCCACTAAATGAAGTCAACCCGAAAGGCGGGAATATAAAGTCGCGTTGTAATGAGAAATGAGAAAGACCGAATGCGATGGATAAACCGGCGCAGGCGGGGGGTTATTGTTTCGCTACCATAGACTGTACATAACTGCTGTATTACGTTGAAAATATAAGTGCAGTAACTTGGTTCTTTCATTCCCTTTTAAACCGTATTCTCCTTGGCATCTATTATTAGTAGTATGAAGTTCCAGTTGCTCGGCCACCTGAGTACTCGGCTCCTCCCGGAAAAGCTCCTGGGGGCGGCCCCGCAGATCCTGTCTCCTCCGCATCGGAGCTCAAGTCGCCATCCAAGTCATCCTCGCGCTCAGGAGGCGCTCGCATGGCATCGAGAATGTCCTGACCCAAAGCAGGCGGCGAATATGGCTTGATAGTGTGGATATCGCGGCCAGAGGGCATCTTTGGCAACAGCGTAGCGGGAGGCGGAACCGCTTTTGTGTTCATCTGAATTATCATTAGTTGACGTGCAGATTAGCGAAGACGAACTATGCCGCATCTTACCGTATCGTTGATCTTGCTCCATTTGGCATCCAGTAACTCCAATATTCTCGTCTCTTCCAGCCTGCCTGCATCCGAACCCCAAGCGGAGCCATCACCGTCAACCCTGCGATCCTCCCTCCGCTCCTTGAGCTCTTTCTTTAGTCTGCTGAATCCTAACCCGCTGCCACTCTTCTTGTTCTTCTCCGAAATATCGACACCTAGCTCCTGCAGCCCCGCTCTCGCCCAGCCGATGCCATCTGCCGTCTCGCCGCCCAGCTCTGCGTCGATGCCGAAGAAGCGACAGGCTTTCGCGCGGCTTGTACGCCGCAAATCTTCCATGTACCTGATGAGATGAGAGCTTATCTTGCTATTCACGCCCGGCGCAGCGACTGCGCTCTGGCACAATGCGACGGCCTTGGCCGCGTGCTCCGATGCGGCTAAAGCGAGGCGCGCGAAAAGATGGGCTCGCACCTTCGGGATATCAGGCGCCTTGTACATCCATTCAGTATCGTTCACGTTGCGATCCTGCGCAACGGTGGCTGGATACGGATCATCCTTCAGGATAGCCAGCAGGGTCGCTTCCGCCAGGGCCAAGGATGACATGGCTCTGGCGGTCGACGGGCACACGTCAACGCACGGCGGTGCTGCCTGCGGCACAGCTGCGGGCTTCTCACCTCTGCGGCCGAGGTAGTCATATATAGATGCGACCTCTAGGAGGTATTTTGTTGCCGTTGTGATGACTGTTGTGCGTTGCTGCGCGCCAAGAACCTCGCCAGTTGTCGAGTACAGCGGCTGAAGACAGGCCCTGGCCGTCGCGACGTGGGCAAAGGCCAGTGTGGACAGCGTAAAGAAAATTTCATGCTCCAAGCTTAGAATCTTGATGCGAGTACGCTCACGGCCGGGGACGACCTCTCCCGAGAGCGTAGGCCGCCACTCGATGAGCAGCGCATTCTTGGGCGAGAGGGAGACGAGCTGCTCCGTCGCGCCGACGGGCTGCCGCGTTAGGCCGGCATCAATGGCGAGAAGGTAGGGCAGATAGGCTTCGATGTTGGATACCACGACTGTGAGATTGGAGTTTTGCGCGCTGGGGCCCAGGCGTTTGTGCTTCTTGAGGATGTCGCGGACTACTCCTCGGTAGGTGCTGGCAGTGAGGGGCAGTGATGGATGCGACTGGCATGCGAAGGCGTTGGAGAAGGCAAATGCCGATGTTGTCGGGAGAACAAATGGATACGGCATTATACGCAACAGTTGCAAGGGCCGAGGTGACACCCTGCCATATAGTGATACGTTGAGGAAGTTGTTGATGTATTGTCTCGAGTGAACCTTGATGTTTGGTATCGCGACCCCGCCAAAGCTTGGCTGCGGGGCGTCTGGCCGTGTTGGCGAACTGCTACGTCACAGCCATGACGCCAGTCCCTGCCGCCAAGTTCAATAACGGTAGATGAAAAAAATGGGATTGAAAATGATTCTTGCATACAAAACTATACGCAAGCTCATCTCTATAATCGAAGCCTGAGCCTCATGGTTCTTGCCTCGCGGAGCCGCTGTATGCAGGTCGGCTTACACAGATGAGGCTGCCGAACTCATTGGCTTCCGCAACTATAATAAAGAGCAGCACAGAAGTGAAGTACCCCCAGCAGGAGCTGTTATCAATGCTCACAAAAGCTCCATTGGTCATCTTGTAAAGCATCGTCTACCTCCCTTTCCATTGCTGTCCGCTCACTCATAAGCTCCAGCCTAGTCTGCTTCGCCTCTTCAAGTGAGATGGGCCAGTCTTCTACCGGCACCTCCTCAGGAGCCGGCCGCCAATGTGATTGTTGCGGAGGTACGCTGGCGGTACTAATGATTGGAATTTTCGGGTCGACCAAGAACAAGGCCAGAATTTTGCGATGGCCTGGTTTTGACTTGTCCTTCAACTCAAATGGAGTAACGCGATGCTGATACACATTGGGGAAAGCAACGAGCCGGCCTTGCCGAGTCAGCACTTTACCAAGGTCTTGTAGTGTGTCTCCTTTGGCATGGATGCCAAAAGTGGCCATGATGGACTCGTAGTCATTCTGCTCATAGCTCAACGCCCGCTCAAGATCTTCGCCATTTGCTCTCGTGCGAAATGCGAGATGCGATGGCGTGATGTTTTCGCAGTCGTAATAATATATGGCCGTGGCACAAATGTGCTCGTTCAATTGACCTTCAATGTGCCAGCTTCCGCCGTTATAAGTGGGCTTTTCTGGTGTAAGCTGGATGTTGGCCAGTTTGACAATTACCTGGATGCGATCCGCTGGCCACCCTAGCTCTCGAGGAGTGACTTTCTCACTCGTCGGGAAGAAGTTGAAGAAACGAAGACGATGCGCACTTATTTCGTCTGATTCTTCGTGCGCCTGTGGTTCTGGCTGCTCAAAGGAATGTGTTGCATGAAACCACGTTTTGTCTTTGACTATAAGGGGATGATCACGATGCAGCCGGCGGTACTCTAACCACTCCGGTCGTTGTTCTTCATCTTTTTGTAGCGGCCTTGACGACATGTCGCACCCATAGCGACGCTTCACCGTACATATTTCTGGCGTAGTGCAACGCCTCCCTGCTCGAGTGCATGGAATGCGAAGGCGATGAAAATCCTCTGGCCAGCGGTAGACGAGATCCCAGAACGGGAGAACAACTTCAATAATCTTCTCAATTACACCATACAGGTTTTGATGCTCGACCGGGTGAAGGTTGTTAATATAGCCGACAATTTTTGGTGTAGAGCCGCCGAGTTCTATATCGGAAGGAAGCCACTGAAAGCGACGGGACCAGGGATTTCGCTTGTTCGTATGATATTCGCGCGATGGGCTATTTTGTTTTTGTCCGTCGCTGAAGTGTGGTTCTGGTACGACTTGTCCAGAACTCATTTCTTCAAGACAGTTGTTGAGACTGATGATACTGTCTGGTGGTAGTATACGAGTCCGCCCATAGACAAGGGGCCAGAGTGAAGGGTGTACTAGATCGAGAACTTTGCCATCGCTTCCAGGATGCCAGTCTTTCTCGTCTTCTGGTTTTTTCTCTAAAGATATGCTGGTGTCCTTCAGTTCTCGTCTAAGCTCAGCAGAAATTGCGACGTCAGATTTGATCACTGCGGCTGAGGTGTCGAATATCGGTATCATCCCGGTCTCGCCGTATAGTTTTGCCTTGCTTCGTAACTCTTGAATCATCTATATAACTCGTGTGGTAAGCGAACTGGCAATAACAAAGCCTCTAGGTGCTTGGCAAAGTCGTAGGAGTACAAACATAAACCCACATGGCGTCCGAGCAAGGAGACTCATGTTGGTAGCCGATAGCCTTGGACCAGTCCACATGGTCAGCTTCGGCTCTCCACTTTTCAACGATTGCATCGTCATAAACTTTGGCCTGCCAACTCGGCTTGTTGGTGATTTGCTCCGTGAACCAGAGCATGAACAGCTCGCGAATTGTCAGTGTGGAGGCCCGCCAGTCATCCTCCAGCAGAGCCGGAAACCTCTCTGCTGGCAAAGGCATCCAGTTGAGTGGCTTGCCAAAGCCCGGGTAAGAAAGCTGTTCCATTCTATTGCTGTTTTATACAGAGCTCGGAGATATTGACACTGGTGTTTCTGTGCTAAGTGAGTAATTGGCAGGACGCCTAGCCTTGGCATGAGGGCACCAGATGCCCCACTGGCTGAAGCCACCAGTATCATGTCACTCTGCACTCGAGTTCCAGTAACGCAAAATAAATCACGAATACATTTTTTCCAATGTGTTTTTGCTAACAGCTCTGATTAGTTTACATCAATCCACGGTGTACAACCTAAATTGCGGTGTAAGCTGGCGGCTGCTCCCATTCTACAAACTCTGCCATGGACACTTCGTAGCCCAAATGCCGCTTGAGCAGTTCATGGGTGACCAATCTTTCCGGCATATTCCCTTGCGCATCCACAAAAGAGACATGATGATTCACTTCGCTAATCCGCTGGAGCTCATTGGCGTGACGATGATGGTGCGGGCAGCCGTCGACACCAATCAAGAAGACTGTCACATGCGCCCATGAATTGCCCAGCAGATCCAGTTCAAACTCGTCCATGTCTGTTGCTTCACCATCGAGCAGCAGCAGCAATCGAAGCATCGGCGTTTTGGGGCCAGCCTGCCAGCCGTAGATGGGATGCAGCGTCGCTGATTCGCGATGCTTCTCAAAGTGCAGGCGTTTTACTCGCTGCCAGCCGGTCATAACGCGCGTACCTCCGCCAAACACCACATTCTTCCAAACTGTTTCAAAGTTAGTGTGGTTAATCATACCCATAAATCTGGCGTGGTTCGCAAATGTAGTGAGTTGGTAACCACGCCCGTTGTGACTATGATTGATCATGGCGTCAACAAAGCGACGAATGATGGCTTTGGCAACATCTGTGCAGCTGTTAGTGGATGAGAGCGTGGCCAGCACTTGTGGGGGACTATGCCTTTGTTTTTTGGTTGTGTGGATCGTGAGTAGCCTGTAATGAGGTATTGGTGATAGTTTGGTCTCATTGGATCAAAATCCATAGACCCGGAAACGTCAAGCAATATCATCGTATCATCGGCAGCTGTCTCTGGGGCATCAAAGGCCCGGAACTGCGGCGGCATAACTTGCTTTGAATAGCCTTCCGTTGTGTGCTGCACATGGCACGTATCGGTTGCAGAGAAATATTGCGGTGGTGGTTCTACTGCACTCGCCATTCTCCGGCGCGCCATTTCAAGTGCTGAAATTATATCCGGCTTCAAGCGTTGACCAGTGAGCCCTTGTCGGTGATTCAAGACCCAGTATAATCGCTCTTCCGCAGTGTCTTCGAAACCACGCCACGTCGGCGTGATGCCTCTCCATCCCTCCATGCCCTCAATCGTAAACTTGAGGGGATTAGATGCCTGATCGGCCCAAGCCACAGGAATCGGTTCGAAATAACCAGCTCTCAGCAGATGAAGATACTGAATAGGATATTTCTGGCGTAGCTCAGCGATTTTCTCAGTCATGCCAACTTTCCACTGGTAATCATGAACAATGCGGCGCCACTCTTGTGTCGGCCAACGTGCATGCTCTTCTTGAAGAATAGAATTCCGCAGTGCACCGCAGCTGGCACTTAATTTCTGCAATCGCCTGGCTTCTTTCTCCTCAGGTGTCTTTCCCGAAAACACCTTTTTGAACCAGGATTGACGACGCTCGCTGTTGACCGAACCGGCTACTGGAATCTTCTGCTGCTTCTGCTCTGTTTTATCATCGGAAGGCGTGACTGAGTCTTTAGATACATTCTTGCTCTGAGGAAGCCCCTCCAACGTCAATGCGCTAGCTGCTTTGGCAAGATCGTCAATTTCCCAGATACTGATTGCAGGCTCTCTGGCTTCGACGCTAGACTGGGCTTTTGCGTTGAGCATTGCATTTAATTCGATAGTCTCTTGAAGATATTGGGTGTAGTAATTCGGGTCCGGTCGCGGTGGCGACCAGCTCTGCCACAGGCTTGTAGACTGACCCCATCCGTACGCATTTCTTCCATAGTATGGAGAGACTACCTTGAATCGATACGCATTGTTGGTAAAGATGGCGGCTTGAGTGAAATATAGATTATCATACGCTTTTTCGCCTGTTCCATCTTGTGAGCTAGAAAACTCGGATCAAGCTTTGGCGCACCGGATAACTTGCCTGGATACATTACAGCCTTTGACCACATCTCTTGCACTTTGCGTCTTTCCCATTTTCTGCGCTTGTATTGGTGTATCAAGCAGTTGCAGTATTGCTCAAGTTCATGCTCTGGTTCCAAGTCGGGGTTATAGATTCTGTACTGGAACTGAACAGTCTGAAGCATGTTTTGCATTTCTTGCTGCTTGGCATAAGTAATATTTCTGGTTTAATGTCAAAGTTCATCATTCACCTCATCTCGAGCGCGGATGTCCGCTGCCTGGATAACTGCATTGGTATGGTTCTGTATTGGTGATTGCTCTGCGCTTCTATATGCAGGAAGCGTTTCGCTGCCATCTGAGCTCGTCATTGGCTCGGCGTTACTCTTGCCGCTGGTCATTTTGGCGCCGCCACTGTACTTGGCAGGATTGTGGTAGTAGGCCGTTACAGCTTCTTCAACTGTATTTGCGCCCTGTACGAAGATAGTGTTAGTTTCGCCCAGAAGCAGATTGAGTTATATTGAGACAGCTCTAGCCTTAAGAAAGAGAAATGCGTTGCCCTCGCCAGCCTGTGGCGCAAACGCCAGGAATTCGGCAACGTTGGCTGCGGACGGCTGCATTGCGAGCACTCTACCAGAAGCTGTATAATGATGTAAACTGATGACTTGAGTGTTTTGTTTACAAATGATCAGAATGTTAATGCGAGACAAGAAAGTTGTAAATGCCGCCACAGAAATCACGGTGCCGCGTGTCTTCTGGATAACCGGCACGGCTAGACTGGGGTGTTGCGCCCGACGTGGGTGCAACATGATACGCTAGTTAGCCATTCGGCGGCGAGCCTGTAGCCGGTTTAAACTCTTGTTATCCAGGTTTGTATTTGTAGCTTCGAGAGTGCCATCTCCAGTTGCAGCGCCTTTTGTTGTCCTGAAAATGTTACGCAAGTCGCTTCGGCAAAAGCTACATCGTCGCAGCTAACCAAGTGGCGAAGCCATCGCCAAATTTTTCTATCTGTAAGAGGGCGAAGATGCATGTCTCATCAGATCTTGAGCCACCCCCCCAAAAAGAAGGTTGCGTCACGCGCCCGGACTATTTGTCGCCCAACCCAGGCGAATTCCAGCGCTCTTTACACTCACTGAGGAGCTCCACCCAAGCCAGAAAAAAAGAATGGACAAAAAAGAGAAATCTCCGAGGACGGAGTCGAACCGCCGACTTTTCGATGACAATTATTCAATTACAGTCGAACGCCATGAACCAACTAGACCACTCAGAGTTGCTTTCTCATGGAGTCAAAGCCGTCTTTATTTGCAATTATATCCCTCCTAAGCTACACACGCTTATAATACAGATTCACGACCACGTCTCATTTCCATTTTTCTAGCCTACAACAACTGTTTTACAGCAGCATGACCACCATGGAACTCCTGGATGTAGCTCCTAATTGCCTCATGCTCATATCTTGCGCGCATTTCTATCCACCATTTCGTCTTGCGCGCCTTCTCGTACCACAAACACAATAGTATCAGCGCCATGGGATCCTTCTGGCGGAGCAGCGCCCCGAAATTGCCACTCATATGGCCAGACACCCGCAGCGCTGAACCGTACGCATCATTGAGGTTATCCACTTTCTGGAGCTGCGACAAGCCATGCGCAACGCTGTAGTAGGCGTTATTTTCGGCGGTAGAAGTCTCGCCCATGCCGCAAAATCTGACCATGTCTGGCGGAACACCGTCGATGCCTTTTTCGGGAAGCGGCTGGCTCAGGCGCGCGAGCACATGAGCCATTGGTCTGAATGCGCTTTGCGGCCGCAGGGGGTTGAGCAGTTGCCACAGCTTCATCTTGCCTGCCCCTAGCCGTAGCCACTCCAAGTCAGACGGATCCTCGGGCCCAAGTGGCCAGGGCTGCTTCTTTGTCATGTCCACGTCTGTAGATGAAAAGGTCAATATGCCTAGGGTGCTGGCGGTCGCCCAGCACGCGTCTTTGAATTCTTCTCTGATTACGCCGCTCAGCATTTTACCGAACAAAACGGTACATTGAGACCAATGATGAAGTTCTCTTAACGTGCGTCGGTTTGAGGCCTCGATCCCTAGAAAGCGATCATGGACTGCAGCAACCGCCAGCATGCCATGCATTAGGCAGGGGTGCTACCCATCGTGTCAGTATACTTTTTCAAGCGAATGAAAGTTAGACCTGTAAATACCTGGAAAGCTGCGCGTAGTGTGTGTTTGCCATATGCATCAACCATGGGCAAGCCACCAATAGTATAGACTGTTCTGTCGCGATACCGCTTAAACAATGCCTGGTCTTGAGGATCCAACACAAACCACGTTGAGCCGTCCGAGGACCAAATAGCTTCACTTATAGCTGGACGCAGACTGGTCGATCTTTTCTCAACTGTGACATTTTCACTCTTTGTCTCAGTGAGACTCTGCAGATCACGCACATTGTATTCAAAATTGCACAGTACGCCAAATAGACTGCATTTTTTGCAATGGGGCTTGGTTTCATCACACTGCGCAAGTTAGAACTTTGCTCTCTTCAAACTCATCGATAAGATGCTCATTTACCTTTAATTTTCGTAGTTTGCAGTTTCGACAGCCGTAGCGAGATCTGCGCTGCCGGGTGCTGGGCTTGCCACAAGTGTTAGTGCGCGGGGCACTCATCCTGGCAGTCGGACATCAAATCTCTCCGACAAGGCGCATACGTAACGGGGAGGCGGCAAGTAGTGTGCTAAACCGAGCAGCCTAGCTTTTTGAAGCGTGGAAGAAACGAGAAAATAGCTGCAAATGAAGCGACGGATCATTCAAGTTATCCGCCGTGCGCGTCTCGAGGCCACTGGACGGCCTCGCGGGGTTTACTGCATCTATCTCCGACACGCACCAGCCGATGCGCTAGCCTCCAAGCCGGAAAGCAATGACTGTGATTGGCTGGCGTTGCTCATACAGGAGATTCTGCTAGAGCAGAGACAAACAACCTTTCGATAATGAAAGATGTTTTGCGGAACAGTGGATGAAGAATTGCCACGTTGCTGAGATGACTGGCCGTAATCTCCGTGTATTGGACAGCAAGAAGCCAGAGCAGCGATCTGCGACTAGACCAAGGACCGGCTATTAGAGCGTGCGATTGGCTGCTCACTGTCAAAGGCAGCTGAGTTGTGAATAGATCGCCATATTATTAGTCTTGCCGCGGCAGCCTCGAGAATGATTTCATCGCTTAAAATGAAAGTATAAAAGAGGCCGAGCCCCAGCACTTGTTACCATCATTCAATCTTCTCTTCTCCAATCCAATATTCGCTGCTCATCAAAATCAACCGATTGATAACCCCTTCAATACTTCCACTAGTTAATCTTATCACCATCCATCATGCGCGTCTTCGTCACTGGCTCTACTGGCTTCGTCGGCACCGCCGTCGTAGAGGAGCTGCTTGCCCACGGACACACTGTTCTCGGCCTCACCCGCAGCGACAAGGGTGTTTTGCAGCTGAAGAAGCAAGGCGCCGATGCCCTTCGTGGTACCATTGAAGAGCTTGACATTCTCCGGAAGGGCGCGGCAGATAGCGACGCCGTTCTCCATCTCGCCTTTATCCACGACTTTACAAACTTCGAAGAGTCCTGCGCCAAGGATCGCGCCGCCATTGCTGCCATGGGCGGAGTCCTGGCTGACGCCGTCGCAGCCGGCAAGACTGGTGTCTTGATCATCACATCAGGCACAATGATGCTAAAGCAGGGCCAGCTTGGCCACGAAACCGACGTCGCGGACGTGTCCAACGTTATTGCCGCGACGCGCGCTGCCTCTGAACCAGTTTGCCTGGACTTCGCCCAAAAGGGCGTCCGCACTGCCGTTATTCGTCTGCCACCGACCACGCACGGCAACGGCTCGTCTGGCTTCACGGGCATGCTCGTAGGAAACGCTTTGCAAAAGGGTATCGTCGGCTACGTCGGCGAGGGTCGGAACCGTTGGAGCGCTGGCCATGTGCTGGATGCCGCCAGGCTGTACCGCTTGGCTTTAGAAAAGGCCCAGCCGCGGTCAATCTACCACGCCGTCGCTCAGGAAGGCGTTGCGGTCAAAGATATCGCCATGAAGATCGGTGAAGTGCTTGGCCTGCGCGTGGAGTCCGTCCAGCCGGAGAAGGCACAAGAGCACTTTGACTGGTTCTCCTTTGCCATCTTGGCCGATAACCCGGCTTCGAGTGAAAAGACGAGGCAAGAGCTGGGTTGGACGCCGACGCACGGAAGTGTATTGGACAGCGTCGAGGCTACTGTCGCCCAATTCAAAGCCCAGGCTGCGGAAAAGGGTCACTAAAAAGGAGCTTACTACCTTCTACTAGCTTAGGATTGCGTTCAACTTTGCCTAGCAATATCACATGATTATGTTTGTTGTATTCGAACTATTATGCGTCGCTCGTCGGCGCACGACCACATGTGTTATGCTAACCCTGCGCAGTGGACCAAAAAGATAAAAGAGAACGCAAGAAAGGAAGGGACACGAAGAATTTCCAGTTAATTGGTAGAATGATGCATTATGAATGTGAGCTACGATTGAGTCAGACATTACACCACAAAACACAATCTGGTGGCGTTGCCCCAGCGCCTGAGACAACAGCGAAGCCGGGGAAATCGGACGACCGGCTCACTTATGCATAGAACAGATGTATGTGATCAACACGATGTCTGATTATTCTGGTGAGTGGTCTTGTAAAATCGTAAGCGCGTTTCTCCAGGAATCTTTCATGAAGCCGCATTCAAGCAGTAAGACACGGATTCCAGGACAGCCTTGGTCGGACCGGCCACACAAGCTAATGGTTTCCGCGTCGGCTGCTAGTGGCATCCCAAATTACTTGAATTATTACAAGCGTCCTGATTTTGTGATAAAAAGCTGTTTGTGTGGTTGAATCCAAGCCAAGATTTCGTTTGAAACCATCTCGGCTGGGCAATATGGTCCACACTCGCACCTGGATTGATGAGGGAATGTGCCAAGACACGCCAAGTCACACTTCTTCATCGCTATCAATCACCGAGTCTTGCTGAAAATCATGGTTAAGTCAAGCGGTTTGAATGCGACGGTGTATATCAGCACCCTGATCTGGTCCTGGAGGGTCAGAATCCAGCTTCCGCTGTCGGGCTGGAATGGTCTTCTAAAGCCTACATAGAAAAGGCAGACACACAAGTATCTGCTTCAAAATTTAATCCACGTCTCACTGTCGTGTAGGCACAGGCCCTTGTTCCCACAATGTTCAAGACACGTACCTTGTGCCTTTGTGCTGTGGTGATGCTAGTCCTGAGTATGAGCACAAAACTGAGATGATGCAAGGCTAGCAGTAATCTCGCTAATCTATATACTTAGAGTCTGCCTTAGCCTCTATCTTAGGGATTTCCCAATATGTGATCATCGGTGTGTGGGTTGAACCACTGCCTCGTCGTTCCCATGCAGCACTTTCTTTCCCGGCTTCTGGCCATATCGACTGGCGTCGTACTCACGGCAATTTTGAACGCCAGAGACGCTGTACTTCTCCCGAGCGAGGACCCATTCTACACTGCCCCTGATGACATACAAAACTATGCACCGGGAGCAATCGTGAGGCACCGAACCCCCCCATCACCATTCATCGCCTTGGGAGAAGCGCCGAGGTATTTCAAAGAAGCCTACCAAATCCTGTACCGAACAAACGATTTTTTTTGGCAACGCGATCGCGACAGAGACCACTCTTCTCATCCCTGAAAAGCATGATTTCGACAAGCTCTTGTCGGTCGAGGTGGCTGAAGATGCAGTCTGCGCAGACTGCGCGCCGTCGTTTGAGTTTCAAGAGGCCGCTTAGAGCTACGAGCGCCTCAAGTCGCCCGTGGTGTCGGTGCATCTGATCCTCACCCAGCCGGCGCTCCACCGGGGGGGCGGTGGTCGTCTCTGACAGCGGCGGACCGAAGGGTGTGTCACCGGCGGGCAAGCTCAACGCGCGCTGCGGTCCACGAACCTGACCGGCATCCAGAGCAACGCCAGCGTCACCATGCTCGGCTACTCTGGCGGCGGCAGCGTGACGTACGACACGATCAGGGTCCAGCCCGACTACGGCCCGGAGTATGGGATTGCCGGCGCCGCGCTGGGCGGTATCAGCACCAGCAAGGCGGCCATCGATCCGGTGGTCACGTTCAGATTCTTCAACAAGAGCAGGAGGGCCACGTACATTCCCGTGATTCTTCTCGCCCTCGCGTCGCAGGTGCCCGAGTTTGACGCTCTGCTGCGGAAGCACCCGAAGCCCGAGTATCACGACCACTTCTTCTCAGCGACAAGTCAGCGTCTCGAGGCAAAATTGAACGCGTTTCAGGACCAAGACATTCTCGGCATGTTTGAAGGCACGCAGTTCATCTCCCACGGAAGCAAGTTTGCTGATCTGCCGGCTGTGCCCGACATCGCGCCCCAGATTCCTCTGTTTTGGTTCCAGCTCCGCAAGGACGAAATCAGTACTACAGGCCCGGTGTCCCGGTCAGTGTCTGACCTTTGCGCAAAGGGGTCCCAAACTCAGTTCGAGGTTGAGACCAGCCACAAGTTCGCGCACGCATCTTACAGTCTCATCGGGGCGTCTCACGCGTTCAAGTGGCTGGATAAAGCGATGAATGGTCAAGTGGCTAATCAAGGCTGCTCAAGGAGGAACGTGCTCACGACAGAAATGGATCCCGAGTTTTTAGACCTCTACAGTCCCCAGGTACAGCTCTATCTCCAGTTGATCCTGGCCGGTAAGCTGATCTAGAACGAGAAGAAGCAAATGAATGGCAACAAGCTCATCATTCGAATAAAGGAGCTAGCTAGCAATACATATCACAGCAGCTGCAGTGCCGCGTAAACCAAGTCCACATCTCTGGCTGCTCGATGCACCTCCAGCCCAGTCACAAGCCGCACCTTGGCTGTGTCGATTAAACTCTTCACCTTGTCCTCGTACCCATTCCCTTCCCAGACGGTGGCGCGCACAGTCACGACAAGTATCCCGCCCGGCTTGGCCACCCTCAGAAACTCGTCGAGGGCTCCTGGCCCTACATGGCCCTGCGTCAGCGTGCCGACGCAAGTCACCACATCGTAGACTGCTGAGTCGATATCAAGGCGTCGCGAGAGATCTGCCGTTCTCAGATCCTGGTACGCGCCTGTTTTCCTGGCAATCGCGAGCATGCCTGGGCTGAGGTCCACCCCGTCAATGTGACGTGCGCCGCGCTTTGCCAGGTGCTGCCCGACGAGCCCCGTGCCGCACCCGGCATCTAGGATTCTGGCATCGCCAATGTCGGTAGCGGTGAGATATTTGAGCACGTAGTCGCTGGCAAGCTGCGGCGCAATATAGCATTCAGACTCGACGTCTTTGTTGTAAGCACCTGCCCACTGGTCGTATGTGGCGAGCGTCTCAGCAACACTGGAACAATTCAGCGATTGCTGAAGATGAGTCATGGCATAGAGATGAAAATGCGAATAGGCAGATTTATAGCCTTGTTTCACGAATTGGACGGCAACACATCAAAAGGACATGATATGTACAGCGCAAAAAATGGTAGATCGGCGGTGAGCGGGGTAAAGTTGCACGGAAACTTCTACATACGTCCAAGTCGAGGACAAGCGAGCCGGTTATTTGCGTGCCTTGCCCAGTTTCAACTCTGGTCGAGACATTTGAATCACATCTAGAGAATGAAGAGTTGTAAAAGAGATGTTATGCGCCAGAAAGTTTCCCATTTGATAATTCTATACAATCATGATTAATCGCTTTCGTCCTCGCTATCGTCGCTACCTTCCTCTTCCTCCTCGTCAAACTCCTCCTCACTGTCTTCGACATCATCGGGTCGAGGAACCATGACAAAGGCGGCCAGGCAGGTGATGCGGTTGTGCGTCTCGTACACGCCGGCCAGCGTGCCCACCTCCTTGCCGGTGCTGGCACGCAGCTCCTCGTCCGTGAGGGTCCACACGCGCACCTTGCCGTCGCTGCTTGCCGCGGCCACGTAGAGCAGGCCCGCGTTGAGATTGCTACGGAGGACAGCAAAGTCCTTGATGCGCGTCGTCACGCCGGCGTCCTTGCCGCCAACCTGGCCGATGAACTTGGCGAGCGGCAGCTTCTCCTCCCCCTCGCCCTCCTTGCTCTCCTGCTTGACCAGCTCCTCAGTCTTGGTGGAAAAGAAGAGCACGCGGCCGTCTTCGGTGGAGATGGCCATGACAGAGTCGCCCTGCGTCTCCGCATCCTCGCCACCCAGGCTGACGTAGGCAATCTGGTGAATCTTGGTCTTGAAAGGCATGACACGGCACTTGGGCACGCTGTCCATGCCAAACACAATGACATCTCTTTCGAACGATACGGCAAATTCATCCGCACCATCGACGTTACCCCAGATCACTCTTCGTCCCTCACCGCTCGAGTGCTTGCCCTCTCCGGCCTGCACCAGCATATCTCTCGTAAAGCTCAACACGCCCGCCTTCTTTCCGGTCACCAGGTTCCACAGACGCATGCAGCGCTCGCCCTTGCTCACGCTGATCATGAGCTTCATGCTGGGGTGGATGGAAAAGTCGTTGACGCCCGAGGGGGTGCCGCCAAAAGGCGCCGTGTCGCCGCTGGGACGGCCAAACGCCTTGGGGATGGGCGCCTTAATGCTGGTCAGCACGGACCAGTCTCTCGACCGCGTCACGGCGACTGTCGAGTCCTCGCTCGCCGAGAGCAGCTTGGCGCGGGTCGGGAAGCGCAGCGCCGTCACCGTCGAGGCGTGGTGCAGCAGCGTGCCGACCTCGCGGTTCTTGGGGTTCTCGAGGATCGGCCGCGGCGCCACCTTGGCCAGCAGCGCCCGGCCCTTCTTGTCCTGCATCTGCCGCGGCGGCGGGTGCGCCGACAGGTTGTACACGTGGATGCGCTCGTCGGTGCTGCCCGTCGCGAGGAGCACCTTTTGCGCCTGCCCGGGGATCTTGGCCGACACGGGCGAGACGGCGACGCAGCGGATCGCCGAGCTGTGCGCGTTGAAGAGGAAGGTGTCGGCAAACTGGCCCTCGGAGGCGCCGGTGTGGAGGTCGGCCGTCATGCCGTGCAGCACCTGGTCGTAGGAGCCGACGACAATCTGAATGGTTTCGGGCTGGAGAGCCGTGGCGGCGGAAGCCTTGCCATTTGATTGCTTGGCCGACTTTTTCGTAGCGGCCGGAGCGGCCTTTGCTTTTTTATTTTGGGTCTGTTCGGCGGCGGCGGGTGCGTCAACCGCGAGGAGTTGTTGTCTCTTTCTTTTCGCCATTGCTGTAGTTTGCTGTATTTTCAATGTAGAATGCAGGAAAATCTGATCGAGAGAAGCTGCTGCCGTGAAGGTTCAGGAAAAAAGTTTTGGAGACGGCACTGATAAGATAAGCTCCAATTGCCTGTTTAGGCCACTACCCCACCAGCCCGACTTACAACAACATTACCGTACAAGAAAAAGTAGAAAATGTCGTTCTAAAGTGTCAAGTGTGAATAAAATGCATATAATAATCATAGTTGCTTTGTGGTCTTGTATTCATGCAATCATATACACGCCTACATGCATGCATCAGTCGCTGCTTCGCTATATGCCAAACGTTTACCTCCCTCTGCCGCCTCCTTCAATAGCGCTGATGCTGGGAAATCGCTTTGAAAAATCATCTAAATAGTCTTCCTTGTCTTGAGCAGACCATTGCAGAGCCGGCTGTCCCGGCAAATCCTCTGCAACGAGCAAGTCCGGCTGATTCTGCGACCTATTCTTAACCGGTGATAGCGACCTGCCGCCAGCGCCGGCGCCGGCTCCCGTAGGAATGCTGTTGAGGTAGTCGGGCTTCTTTGGTGGCGGACGAGGAGTCGGCTTGTTGAGACCTGTGAGGGACGGGGCACTTGCAGTGGGTGCAATGTCTGCTTTAGGCGCGGCGGTCGCAGTCTGCGGCATGGTGCTTGAGCGTGCAACTCCTGAGAGGACAGGCTTTCGCTTGATCTGCGGCTTCGGTTTGCTGGCGGCAGTGGCTGCGTCAGCATATTTGCCATATCCTTCGGCTGTCCGTGGAACGCTGCTTTGAGTCTGTTCCTCTCCCATGTAAGCCTGCATTCTGTTTTGAATGCTGCTAGGCTTGGGTCCTGGAGCAGGCTTCTTGCCCTGGGCAGCACCGACAAGACGTTGCCGGTACTCAGATTGCGCTGCAGCAACTCTTTGCTCTTCCTCCTCCAATTGAATGCGTTCGCGTTCACGACGCATTTCCGGTGTCATCTCGTCACTGTCCTCGCCACTATCATCATCGTTTCCGTCGATGATGATTTGGTCGCCTGGGGGTTTCCAAGTCTGCCCAGTCTGCGATGCATTATTTGCATTTTGCTCAAATTTACTGAAGGCATCACCAAAGGCACCATCACGAGGCTGGTCGTCGGGCTTGGCCTTGGCATTGGCATCACTAGCCTCGAGCTGGCCACTGCTGCGTTGTGTGCGGTCAAGGCCATCAGCACCGTTTTGAGGTCTTTGAGTTCCATCGCGCGACGGTGGTCGAATACTTTGGGCGGATATCTTGCTGCGGTCTGGCAAAGACTGCTGTCGTGTATCGAAGTTGGTGCTAACCGGTCGTGGCCGGCTGGCATTGAAGTCCGAGTACCCTCGCACATTCTCAAATTTGGGAGTCTCTGGTGTCGCTGCTCGTATTTGGGGCCTGCTAGTCTGGACAGAGGCAGCAGCGGGTGTCGGACGAACAGCGGCAGAGGCTGAGCGCGCGATAGGCTTTTGCAAGGTTGGCTGGGGCGGGGTTGCCGCTGGCTTCTGTTTCTTCTCAATTGGTGAGTCTGATGTCATTGTGCCAGTGGATACGTAACGCGAGGCTGCGATCGGGGTTGAGAGTGGTTGACTAGACACAGGCCGGGAACTAACAGGCTGAGACGTTGATGGCTTCATAGGGGCCGAAGGAGTCGCTGACAACGCAGCACTGGACTTGCTCATGACCGGCGCGACAGAGTGAGGGCGCTCCAATGGCATCGGACTGGGTGCAATTTGTCTAGAGGCGGCAAAGGCAGAGTCTGCCAGCTTGTCAGCCATGTTCGATTTGGGCGCAATCGTTGGCTTTGGCGATGTTGGACTCTTGGGGTCAAAATCAAAGTTGCTGCCTTTGTGATGTAGCAGCGAGAATTGATTTAAGCTGGGGAATCGATCTGAAATGTCGTCGGAGGCAGGAGGTTTGGTAGTGGTAGCTGGCTTTCCATCGAGGGCGGCAAATGGATCGCCATCCGTCACTCGTTTGTTAGCGCCACTCGATGTGGTCTGCTGCGACGGCGCCGGCGATGCTGTTGGTCGGCCGCGACGCATGGGTGTAATATCGGGAAGCTTCTCCTTGCTTTGAACGGGGGCAGACACTGAGACGCCGACAACCGGCTTGGGTGTTTCTCGGTAAGAGTCGCGCTTCGATTTAGACGGCGACGAAGAGTCGGAACGACCAGAGTAGATCTACCTTGTTAGTGCGGGATTGAATCATGGCGCTTCCAGTAATTGCTCACATCAGGAATTGGAATCTTGCGGCCCTGCATGGCGCAGGCTTCAGCAACCACTTGGTAAATATTCGGTCGAGCATTCAAGTCCTCTCGAAGCATCGAGGCTATATACGTTAGTACCCCGTGCATCCGCTGGGGAAAGCACACATACCGATGAGTCTCTTGATTTTGTCCGAGAAGTTGGGGTGGCTGGGAAATTTGTAGCTTGCGTTTAGAATAGCAAGCTGTCCCTGGTCCTCAAAAGGTGTGGTGTAGTAGCAGAGCTTGTAAAGGAAGACACCCAGTGCCCAAATATCTGCCTTTTCGTTGAGGGGTTGCTTTCGGTAGACATCGACCATTTCAGGGCTTCTATATTGGAGAGTTGTATGTTTTTGCACGTCTTCGTCCATCAATCGACACTCAACGACCGACTGCGGCGCCGGCCGTGGAGGCGCCGCCGAACCGAAATCGCAGAGCATGAAGCGTCGGCCGCCCGATCGCGTGGTGATGAGGACATTTTCGACTTTGATGTCGCGGTGCAGCAGCGGCGGTTTGAGGTAGTGCATGCAGGCCACGCCTTCTGCAATGTCGGAAAAGATGTTGAGAATTTCGGGCTCGGTCAGACGATGCTGCAGACGTGTGTTCATAAAGTCAATCAGGCCGCCGCCGTCGCAAAACTCCATGAGCAAGAACACCTCGTAGCCGCCGCCGCGCAGCTCCGAGGCGTGCGAGTCAATGTAGGCGACAATGGGTCGGTGGCCCTTGAGGCGCTTCATGGTCTCGACCTCGGTGCGCATGCTGCGTAAGCTCTCCTTGTCGGGGACGGCGACGCGCTTCAGGACTGCGAGGTCGGTGCCCTCGACAGGGGCGGGGAGCTTGACGAGGTAGACATGCGCGAAGCCGCCCTCGGAGAGGTACTTTTGGATGACGACGCGGTGGCTGCCGACCTGGATCTTGGTGCCCGGAGCAAAGGTGCCCGCGGGAGGACCGCCGCCGCCGGGACGGTAGCCGTGGCCCGGAGCGGCAGCACCACCGCCAGGATGGACTGCGTAGCCCTGCTGCTGGGGAGCGTGGCGCTGGGGCATCTGCTGGCCGTAGGAAGCCATAATGGCAGCGTGCGCGGTGAGGACTTCTCGAGGAGGAGCGGTTGTTTATGTTTTGTCGCAAGCTCGAAGGTGTTCGGTCGAGGGTGAGACGTTCGAGGTAGGCCAGGATCGAGGGTCGCGGGGGGGAAGGG